>JAODAL010049830.1:0-27868 GCA_025379985.1 Phyllomedusa bahiana | reverse complement strand
TATTATATATTCCCCAATCTTCTTTTGGGTTTTAAAAGAGATTCTGGGAATCCTCGCCACATACCCTTCCACGCCTAGCATTTGGTTAGGTGGCTTCAATTGTATATGGGATAAGCAGTGAGATCGTTTTAGTGCAGCTGGCACTAGTTATATTTGTCCTGCTCCCTCATCCCTACAGTCACTATTGTCTGACTTTGGCATTATGGATGTATGGCGAACCCGTTACCCAACAGCATGTCAGTTCTCGTGTTTCACCCTTCAAATTAATGCTCTGTCACATATAGGCCTTATGTTGCGTCACTCATCCTTTTTTCCAATTGTCGAGTCAGTGCAGTATTTGGCTAGATCAATATCAGATCATGCGCCAAATATGGTGTCCCTTAAGTTGGATAACATGCCCTCCCCACCACACACAGAACTTAAATCTTTTTTGGTTGAAAATTTTACCACCGTCACCTTACTTTCTCGACAAGTAGCGCACATTGTTTCAGGAAAATAATGGTACAGGATTAACTGTACTGATTTGGGATGCATTTAAGGGGTATTATGACCACTGCTATTAATCATCTTAAAAGGGGACTGACGCATAAAGAGCTTCAGATGGCTAGGGATATCACAGAGGCTGAGTTGCCCTACACTAGAGACCCATCCAATACACATAGGGATGAGTGGTTTTGTAGGATTAGATTGTACCAAACCTGTCTGCATTCTAAGATGTAGAAGAGGGCCTTTCTTTAGTAAGCAGACCTATTTTGAACATGGTGAGAAATGTGACAAACTTTTGGCATGCATGGCCTGGGGTGCCTCTGAACCGCCTATTATCTCTGAGTTGGTGTCACCTGATAGGATGCATATCCATGACCACTTAGCAATATTTGACACATTTCGCACCTATTATCGAACCATCTACTCCTCCCACATTACTGTCTCAACTGCTGAGATTAAATCTTATCTGTCATCCCTCACTCTTCTGACCTTAGCTTCAGACAATAGGATGTTCCTAAATAGCCCAATTACAGAGCAGGAAGTAATAGCTTCTATCCAATCCTTCCAGCCATTGAAATCACTTGGTAGTGATGGCCTTCGGATCAAATTTTATAGTGAGTATGCAGGGTTTCTGGTCCCACAGCTATTGGAGGTCTATCAGGCAGCTATCCGTGATATGTCTCTACCCCCATCTATGCGTGAAGCTATTATAGTAGTTCTCTCTAAACCGGGTAAGGATCTATTATATTGTGACTCTCGCCGCCCTATTTCTCTTCTCCAAGCCGACTTTACAATATTAGCTAAACTACTTGCTAGGAGATTAAATAAAGTTATCCTGTGGACCAAACAGGCTTTATGCCCGGGTAGTTAACTGCCCTGAATCTGAGACATTTATATACAAACCTGCAAGCCACCCATAACGATGTTGGATCCAGAATAATAGTTTTCCTATATGCCACTAAGGCTTTCGACTCAATTGAATGGTCTTATTTCTTCCTTACCTTAGGAAAGTTTGGCTTCGGCTCCACTTTCATAATTTGGGTGCGGTTGCTATATTCTGGTGGTGTATCTAAGGTTATTGTTAATGGTTGGTTATCCCAGGGATCCTCAACTCCAGTCCTCACGCCCCACCAACAGGTCATGTTTTCTGGCTTTCCTTAGCATTGCACAGGTGATTTAATTATTGTCAGTGCATTTTGTGGGATATCTTGAAAACATGACCTGTTAGTGGGACTTGAGGACTGGAGTTGGGGAACAATGGGTTATCCGATTCCTTCTCTTTATACAGAGGTACTCAGCAGGGTTGCCCTCTGTCCCCCTCCTTTTTGTCTTAGCAGTGGAACCTTTAGCAGCCAACATTATGTTAGACGCACAAATCAAATGCCTCTCTATCTCCCCATATGTGAAAAAATTAGCTTGTTTGCTGTCGACATTTTGTTGTATTTGTCAGACCCACTGGAAGCTCTGCACACTACTTTAAATGTTATTACAGAATTTGGAACCTTTTCAGGATTACTAATTTATTGGTCTAAATCTAATAGTTTACCACTAGATGTGTCAGTTCCCGTGGAAAGTGCCATTGCTTCCCCCTTAGCTTGGACGTCCTCTATTACATACCTTGGGGTACAAGTTTCTAGATCAGCCCATGATTTTGAAATCTTAAATATCACCCCGCTCATTACATTTCTACAAAATAAAATCAATAACTGGAATAGACTTTGGCTATCCATTGCAGTCTGGATTAGCCTGGTTAAAATGTCACTTTTACCCAAAATAATATATATACTCCAGCAAGCTCCTGTATATCTACCTGCTCGCCTAATACATCGCATTAGGGGAATACTACATTAATTTGTATGGAATGGCTACAGGCATCGTGTTGTGCTAAATGCTTAATAGCCCCATGGGATCAAGGAGGAACCTCCTTCCCTGATACACATCTATATTACTTGGCGGGACAGCTTTCACATCTGGCTAGGTGGGGCTCCGAGGAACAGCTTAGGGTACAAACTCTAATTATCTTACCGTTTAACAGTAAGTATCTGCACCCATTTCATATTCTCTTCTGTGGCATTACATATGCTGATAGCAACTTGTGTTACCCCATTCTGAGACAGGCCCTTATGGTATGGAGGACAGTGCGTCCTCCTTATTATGTTGCGGGTATTGACCCATTTTCTCCATTATGGCATAGCAAATTATTCCCTGATTTAATTCCTATATCCCATAAGGAAATTGGAACAATAGGGCATATGGCATATTGCACAAATTTGTTCTACCTCAGGTCTTTAATTAATTATTTCCAGACCTACAAGCGCAATTTAACCTAGCATCATCCCAAGTGTTCACTAATCTCAGGGTGAAACATGCAATTACATTCCAGCTTGGTCATTCTAACATAGCATTTGACCAATTCCCTATCCCTCAGCTTCTCCTCTCCCACCATCTAAACACTTGATCTCCCATATCTTTGCCCTTTTCTCACATAGAAGTAGAGAAAACTCTTTGGATGGCCTCCGAAGACGATGGGAAGATGATTTGGGTTCTTTAAGTGATGAAGTCTGGGAGACCTGTGTCTCTCCCCTAGGAATGTCTCTTCAAACTACAATGATAGGTTGACCCATCTTTTCATTCTGCATAGTTCTTATTATACCACCTCCAGGCATTTAATTTAGTCCTGTCCACAGGTTATGGGGTTTTGGTCTCAAGTTATTAAATTTTTAAATTATGTGATGGTTTGTCTAGGTCCTCTTACTACCATTTCTTGCCTATTCGGGCCTGAACCCGATAGCTTGAACTCCCGTCACACCTATACCTTCGTAATTGAAGTCCTGTATTACGCTAGGAAAAGTATTGCTAAGACATGGCTGGCCTCCAGGCCCCCTTCAATTTCAGAATGGAAGGGAATGATTAACAGTATTTTTCCAACAAATTGGACAAGGTATGGAGCAGATGGTTGAGCTCCCCTGGCATGTCGTGTAAAGATCCACCAAGCCCCTGGAACCTTGCATATTGCTTTATATGCTTTTGTTACTGGTTCCCTTAGTCAAACTCAATTAATTATACTTCCCACGCCAATATTGATAGATTTATTCACACTCAGATACAAGCTTTGACTACCTGCGAGAGTAGAAATTTTTGATGTTCTCTTTTTTTTTATCTTAATGTTTATAATCTCTGTATGTTGCAGTTTATTCATCTCTTATTCTGTACTTAAATTTGGTTACTTTACGGATTTGGTTATACATTCTTTACCATAACTGCATAATGGTATTTTTGGAACATTATGACCTTCTGTCCCTTGGTACGATTACGTTGTTGATCTCATATTTTCTATCTAATGTCTGTATAAATGTTCCCATGATTCTACAAATAAAGTTTGTTAATTTTAAAAAAAAAATGACTTATGTACATGTGCATAGACTGAAATTCCAAAAAGTAACAATCTGGGCAAATATAATGCAATTCAAACTTTACCATTTCATTTTTCATCTATACAAAAGCTCCACTTGAGCCAATTGTATAAAGATACTTTCAGTACTGAACTAGCCAAACATCCATTAATGTCATAGGCAATCCCATTCCAAAAGGAAGAAAATGTACTTCAAGAAGCTGCGGAGAAAGGCCTCATTTCAGTGAACCTTAAAAATAATTTAATCAACAACCGCAGTCCCCCGTCCTTTATCTTGTTCCTACGGTTCACCTAAACGCCCGATCATTTCAGGGATAAACTCTCTAATGGAACCCCTAGCTATTTATGCAGATTCTTTCCTTCAGAAAATAACAAGAAGTGAACCTGATTCCCTGCGTGACACAGGACAATGTTTGAAGTCTATCAAAGACCTAGACTGTTTGGGTGTTACATACTTATGTACTTCAAATATTAAGTCACTGTGTACTAGGGTGGCTCTTAAAAATTAAAGTTAAAAATTTCCAGTTCTTATCCCTTCAAGCTCTTCCACCTGATGAAAAAAAAAAATGTGGTAAATTCTGTTTAAAATTTGGATAACATTTAGAGGTGGCCCCAGGGGTCTACATTAGGGTGACCCATAGAACAATGTGAAACAATGAAAGTGATTCAAGTGTCTTATCCCCTGAAGTTGTTCCATTTATAAAGAGGAGAATTTGTTTGAATTGCTTTTGCAATTGGACAGCATTTACAGGTGTCCCCCTTGCATTTTCAAAAATTTTGAATTAGTTCCACTAAGGGCCATCCAACTGTTTACCAGCACTCCGTATCAGGAAGAAATAGAAACTTTCAGGGAGACACTGAATGAAGATGTCTCCCTGTCAAATGTTTAGATAGTGTTTATTATGTCTCTATTAGATATAATATTGACGTGTAATTTTTCAGATTTGGTGACCAACTATACCTACAATCACAGGGGATCTCAACAGGGTCTCCAGTAACCCCTCCATTATGCAGGGATTTTTATGTCGTCCTTTTGAGAAAAAACATTTTTCTCATGATGGATTTTTTTTACCAAGGTTTGGTTTAGGTATGTAGACGACATCTTCGTGCTTTGGCGAGCTACAAAAGAGGAATTGTAAAAATTTCTAATCAAACTAAACAATATACATCTATTGATGCAATTCTCAATTACTAAGCAAGGGAATTTTGGCCATTACCTGGATGTTGCGATCAGAAAGGTAGAAGGGTCACTTGATTCAAACTAGTCTTTACTCCAAATCAATTGACGGAAATAACAGGAGCAGTTGTCATGCTCCCCAGACACTTGGGGGCATCCCCCGTAGCCAATTTATTCAGATACGTAGAATGTGCTCAAATTATACTATGTACCTAAAGCATATGGAAGAACTGGTTAAAAATTTGAAAAAAGGGGTTATATAAGAGAAGAGATGGAAAGAATTGGGTTAGCTGGATAGAGAGACATTATTAAAATCTGAACCAAAAAAGACTACTGTCCATAAGCTGATATGATATACACAGTAGTCTTATTAAAAAGACCATACGAAAATATTGGGGAATAATGGCACAAGATCCAAAATATGCTATCCTATTTAATGAGGAACCATTTTTCATTTACTGGAAAGGTCGTACAATAGGTAATCAGATAATATCTTCTGAAATTAAACCGCCACCTAAATCCAGACGAAACAAACTGGCTGCGACAAAGTCAGGCACATATCCGTCCTGCAATTGTATAAATTGTTCATCCATCATTAAAGGGTATGAAATGAACCATCCTACCAAAGGGACAAAAGTGAGGATTAAAGGCTTCCATACCTGTGACAGTAAACAGGTTATTTAGCTGTTTGAATTCCCATGTGGGAAACCCTATGTGGGTCTAAACATCTAGAAGTATAAAAGTACGACTTGCTGAACATTGTTCAAAATAAAAATATAGAATCAAAATCTAGAAAAACAGACAAACAAAACAAACTGATCTAACAACCCTCAGTGCCACAGAGAGAAGGAAAAAGAGTTCTTGTTGTAGAAGGTATTGTTGGGTTTGGTTCATTTCTGCCTGGACCCCATTGATTACAATGGACCCCATTGATTACAATAGGCCTGTTGAGGCCACCATATCCATCAATCCTGATGGAACATCCGATAGAGATATGTACCAAGCCTTATGTGACTATTTCAACTACAAAGGGATGTAGGATGCCAACGCTACTACATTTATGATATGCTAAGTGAACAGCACTGCATTATTCAGGTTGTCTATGAGGTCAGACTCTCATACCACATTTATAAGGTAGGGTTATCATGACTTATTTATGTATAGTCTGCAGTCTTTCCATGATACTCTGGGGTGTTGCTTCCATTAAACTAGCATGCATTTTAGTGAATACAAGTGTTTTAGTGAATGATATGGATGTAACCGCCTTGAACCTTGTTTCATAAAATTGACACTTTGCTTTGAGAGCTCAGTTGCTGCATAAAAAGTAAGGTGTAGGCCATATTCTTAACTCCTAAAAGACATGCCTAGGTTTTAGGTTTTTATTTTTTTCCATAACTGCCTTCCAAGAGCCATAACTTTTTTTTTTCTTTTGACATAGCGGTGTGAGGGCATGTTGTTATTTTTGTTTTTTAGTGGGATGAATTGTATTTTTTAATGGTACCATTTAAAGGGGTTTTGCCACAATCTCATTTCATACCTCCTGCATTCAGCTCTTCAGCTCTGTGTGCTCAGAAGGGGGTGTGTGTGATTTGTTTGAATTGCATATCATGTGACCCAGCAGGATGACATCAGCAGGCCTTTCCTCTCTGTAGTCAAAGAAAGGTCATTGTGAGTAGCTGAGAGGTAAAGTTTTTGCCTCCAGGAATAGAAGAATGCGAACGGCAGCACCAGATGGATTAAAACAGGAACTCTTTATTCCATAAGGAGTACAAAATGCAACGTTTCAGCCACTACACTGTGGCCTTTCTCAAGCAGCACAAATCACAAATATATTCAAAATACAAGGTCCTCCCACCTGCTGTTTAGACCAATGGTATGTTCCATGTGGTCATTAATCAAACAACAAACATATGAGACAGCAATGGTAGATTAAACATAGTGACAAATCACATTAAAAACAATCAATATTACCAGAGTGACAACCCTAGGCTCACACCTAGGCAGGGATGCATGTTCGTTACCTCACACATGATCTCGGCGTCCTGCCGACCGTACTGCGCATGACCGGAAGTTCGGCGCTGGTGCCCGCGCTCACACATCCGGAATAATGCAAAGGCATACCGCGCATGTCAGCAGGCTAAACGCCGATCTAAAGATGGCAACCACGGTCTCCCTTTACTAAGTGCGCAGGTCTGGACTAATGGTCCAGTCCAACCCGCGCATATTTTACAGGGGGCCTGCCGTTATTATGGGTTATTTATACATATAAAAACAAGAATATTATCCAATGTGAACGCTCAATAAAGTTAACTGAAAAAACAAAGTCATAAGCGTCCCATTGTATAGAATTGCCCCAAAAAAAAAAAAAAAATGGCAAATATCCTATCATAATTAAATGGAAGCATATAGAAAAAAATCCACTTCTCACAGGAATGCTCTATCCCCCTGGTATTTTAAATTTTTTACAATACATACTATCTAGACCCTATCATAAGCACACAAAAAAAAATTTTTTGATTATTAAATCTTTATTACAAAAATTCCATATTAAATATATGAAAACAAATAGAACCAAATCATTTTAAACAAAAATTTTTAATTGTGCAAAAAATAAAAAACAAAATAAAATCCCGCCAAAGAGAAGAGCCGAGGGTGTCATCTGAAAGGTAAAAGAACAAGATTTAAAAAAAATATTTTATATACAGCCACATGATTCATGTAAACACAGGTTGGATAATTAAATTCTAAATTCAAAAATTTAGTCCTAGGGGTTGTAATGTTTGTAGCTCAAAGATCCATTAATCTCCTTTTTCAACAATGCTTCTCGATCACCCCCCCCGTTTAATGGGGGGAACAGAATCTATCCCACAAATCTTAATTGGGAGATAGAATTGTCGCAATTCCACAAAGTGTTTAGCTACCGGGGCATCAATAACTTATTCCTAATGGTACTCTTGTGTTTATTAATCCTCAATCTGCCTTCCATTGTCGTCTCTCCTACATACATGAGACCACAAGGACAAGTAATTACATAAATTACATAGCTGGATCGGAAAGTGTATCTTTCCTTAATATAATATTTTTTACCATTTGAGGATGTGTAAAGGTATTTCCCTTGGCCAGATTGCCACAGTTGCAGCAAGTCAGGCAAGGGAAATTACCCCTATTAGGAGGTGCCAAAAAAGGTCCGGGACATATGTTGTTTCCTCGAACCAAATTTTGATTTAACCAATCTATCCCCAAGTTTTTACATCTCTTATATGCCATCATGGGTGTAGATTGAAATATTCCGGAATATTGGGGAAAACTGGTTCCGGAGCAAAATTCCAATCACTACGTATAATCTTAGCAATAGCATAACTATGTGAATTTAAAGTAGAAACGAATTGTTTAATCTTTGGGCGGTGGGGTCAGTTCTCACAACTTTTATTAGTAAGGAGCTGCTTTCTCTCAACCTTACTTAGTCTCTTTTGTAGTGTTGTTTTTAATTTCTTAGGATTGCCTCTTGCTATAAACTTGTTGCCATATCTATTACTCTCTTCTCTAAGAGGGTTCTCATCGGGTTTACTATTCTTTTAACTCGCATTTAGTTGGCTCCACGGCAGTGAATCCTTCATATGTTTTGGATGATGGCTATCATGGCGCAGAAGGTTATTCCTATCAGTCCCCTTTTAACAAAACAAATCAGCCCTCAAAGCCCCATGTTCTGAAATTACAAAAAGTATCCAGAAACTGGAGACTAGAGGTTGAGACTGTTTTTGTAAATGAAATTGAAGTCTCACATGAATTCAAATAGTCAAAAAACTCAGTCAATAATGTCTCAGTACCACACAAAGAAAATGTCATCCAGTTTCTGGATACTTTAGTAGTTTCAGAACATGGGACTTTGAGGACTGATTTGTTTAAGGAGACTGATAGGAATAACCTTCTGCG
Organism: Phyllomedusa bahiana; assembly: GCA_025379985.1. Taxonomy (NCBI): domain Eukaryota; kingdom Metazoa; phylum Chordata; class Amphibia; order Anura; family Hylidae; genus Phyllomedusa; species Phyllomedusa bahiana. The sequence goes on along the minus strand of JAODAL010049830.1, from coordinate 18,860 downwards.
CCATGATAGCCATCATCCAAAACATATGAAGGATTCACTATAAAAGTTGTGAGAACTGACCCCACCGCACAAAGATTATCATTCGTTTTACGTTTAATTCAATAGTTATGCTATTGAAAGATTATACGTAGTGATTGGAATTTGCTCCGGAACCAGTTTCCCAATATTCCGGAATTTCAATCTACACCAATGATGGCATATAAGGGGATGTAAAAACTTGGGGGATAGTTTTGTTAAGGCTAATAAAAAAAAAAAGAAAGTCGTCATCTAGTTCAGCCTGTTGTGCTAAGGTGTTGATCCAGAAGAAGGCAAAAACCACATGAAGTAGAAGCCAATTGCCCTCTTTTTAGGGAAAAATTTCCTTCCTGACCCCAATCTGGCAATCAGAAAAATCCCTGGATAAATTGACCCTCTCTGAACCCTTGTCACTAAAAACTTGTTATATTATTACGCCCCAGAAATGCATCCAAACCCTTTTTTGAACTCGGTTATTGAATTCCCCATGACCAGTCCTCTGGAGAGAATTCCATAGTCTCACTGCTCTTACAGTAAAGAATCCCTTTCTATTTTTAAATTTTAGAAACTTTCGTTCCTCAAGCGTAAAGGATGCCCCCTTGTTCTAGATACACCCCTGTGATAAATAAATCTTGAGAGAGATTTTTTATTGACCTTTGATGTATTTAAACTTTTTTATTATGTCCCCCCGAAGCCTTCTTTTTCTAAACTAAATAACCTAATTTTGCCAATCTTTCTGTGTACTATAGTCCACCCAGTCCTTTTTTATTTTTGTTGCCCGCCTTTGTACCTGTTCAAGCTTACAATGTTTTCCTGTGCACTGGTGCCCAAAACTGTACACAATATTCCATGTGTGGTCTAACCAGTGACTTGTATAGATAGATAGATTGGTTAAATCAGATTTTGGTTCGAGGAAACAACATATGTCCCGGACCTTTTTGGCACCTCCTAATAGGGGTAATTTCCCTTGCCTGAATTGCTGCAACTGTGGCAATCTGGCCAAGGGAAATTCCTTTACAAATCCTCAAAGTGGTAAAAATTATTATATTAAGGAGAGATACAAATTGGGCCCATCCAGCTATGTAATTTATGTAATTACTTGTCCCTTTTGGTCTCATGTATGTAGGAGAGACGAATGGAGGTCAGATTGAGGATTAATAAACAAGAGTACCATTAGGAATAAGTGTATGGATGCCCCGGTTAGCTAAAACACTTTGTGGAATTGCGACATTTATCTTTCCCCAAATTTAAAATTTCGGGTGATAGTTCTGTTCCCCCATTTTAAGGGCGGGGGGGGTGATCGAGAAGCATTGTTGAAAAAGGAGAGTAGATGGATCTTTGGCTACAAACATTACAACCCTAGGACTTAAATTTTGAATTTAGAATTTAATTATCCATCCTGTATTTACATGAATCATTTTGGCTGTATATATATATTTTTTTAATACTTGTTCTTTTACCTTTTAGATGACACCCTGGCTTTTTCTCTTTGGCGGGGATTATATTTGTTTTTATTTTTTGCACAATTAAAGTTTTTTGTTTAAAATGATTTGGGTTCTATTTTGTTACATATATTTTTAAAATGGAATTTTTGTAATAAAAGATTTTTAAAAATCACAAAATTTATTTTTTGTGTGCTTATGATAGGGTCTAGATGTATGTATTGTAAAATTAACATACCCGTGGGGGATAGAGCATTCCTGTGAGAAGTGGATTTTTTCTATAGCTTCCATTTAATTATGATAGGATTTTGCCTCTCTTTTTTTTTTTTTTTTTTTTTTTGGGAAAATTATATAAAATGAACGCTTATGACTTATTTTTTTTAATTTAAATTTATTTAGCGTTAACATTGGCTAATATTATTTGTTTTTATGTATAAATAAACCCATAATAACGGCGGGCCCTGTAAATATGCGCGGGTTGGACTGGACCATTAGTCCAGACCTGGCACTTAGTAAGGGGAGACCGTGGTTGCCATCTTTAGATCGGCGTTTAGCCTGCTGACATGCGCGGTATGCCTTTGCATTATTCGGATGTTGTGAGCGCGGGCCCAGCGCCGAAAATTCCGGTCATGCGCAGTACGGTCGGCAGGACGCCCAGATCATGTGTGAGGTAACGAACATGATCCCCGCTAGGTGTGAGCCCAGGGTTGTCAATATGGTAATATTGATTGTTTTTAATGTGATTTGTCACTATGTTTAATCTACCATTGCTGTCTCATATGTTTGTTGTTTGATTAATGACCACATGGAACATACCATTGGTCTAAACAGCAGGTGGGAGGACCTTGTATTTTGAATTTATTTGTGCTTTTATACATTTGTGATTTGTGCTGCTTGAGAAAGGCCACAGTGTAGTGGCTGAAACGTTGCATTTTGTACTCCTTATGGAATAAAGAGTTCCTGTTTTAATCCATCTGGTGCTGCCGTTCGCATTCTTCTATTCCTGGCTATCTTGTTGGTGTGTTCAAGGCTTACACAACCAGTGGACTGGCTGATGCACAGAACTTGGATATTTACCCGTTGTGGAGAATTGGTGCTGCTCTCATTTTCTGTTGGTTTTTCTTTAAGTTTTTGCCTCCAGGCACAAGGGTCCTAGGTTCAAATCCCTGCAGGAACCAAACCTGTGTTTTTCTCTTTATCAATGCACAGACCTCATTTTGGTTTCTTTTTTATTTCTTTGCACTGTTTGACTAATTACTAAGGAGGACAGGGGATGGGAGTAGCATGACAGCTCCTGGGGTTTGAACACTCAGTAGCTGCCATAGAGGATAGGCGATGTCTGAGCATGTGTGGCCAGGACCGAGGAGCTCTCAGCCCTGGTCGTATCCCCTGGAGATGAGCTGTAAACAATGGATCACTAGAAGAGCAGCTAAAACAAAAAACGGTCCAGAATTTTTAATAATAATAAATGGTGAAAATGTTTGTTATTTCATTTGCAAGCTTCCCACGTCAATTTTACTTTGTGGCAAAAACCCCTTTAATGCACTATAAAATTGATTAGAGAATCAAAAAACAATTCTATGGGGGTGGAGGGTAAGTGGAAATTGTAAAGTGCAATTTTTGGGGTGGTTTTTATAGAGTTCATTGGGTCAATGACATGTTTATTTGCTGGTTGGTATAATTCCTGCGATACTGACTTTATTAATTTATATCTAATTATTTGTTGTTTTATTACTTTAAATTTTTTTTTTTAACTTTTTATGAAAAATTACTCTACATCACCAGTTTGAGACAATAACCTCTTGATTTCCCCAGAGATGAAGCTTTGTGACTGCTCATTTTTTAATGTGTTTGCTGTTGTTTTTTAATAGTACTGATTTAGGGTATATGCAACTTTTTAAAAAAATCCTTATTTTTTTTTTATGAGAAGCAGGATGTCAGAAAAACTACAATAAGTGTTGCAAACCTGGACGCCTTCATTAGGTCCACAGCTGTCATAGTAACCAAACAGCATTCTGCAAGTGCATCACGGGTGGCTGATTCAGCCGTGGCATCTGAATGGTTAAATGTCCGGAGTCGGAGTTCTCTCTCTGATTGCTTCTCTGATTAAAAATCATGTGGAGTCTTTATCCATTGTCTTCAGTGGGAACATTCCCTAGACCATAATACTGTCACCACCAGCTTGTGTTCTTCCAGAAACGGTTGCAGGTTGTTAGTTCTCTGATGTTACTCTCCTGACACCCTAATGTTGTGTTTGATGAAGCAAAATAATTCCATTCAGAAATACTGCCACCCTTGGCCCAAAAAACAATAATCATCCCTTTTTGCACCTCCGATAAATCTCCCCTTCCACCCATAACTGTAATGAGGAATATGTGTGCAGACAGCTGCACACCTTATATACCCACCAAGGCAGCCCACCACATGTGAATTTCTTCATAAGCTATGTGCTGCCTACATTAAAAGTAGGAAGTGGTCATAATAAATAATAATAAAGTGACTTGACTCTGCAATTACATAGTAATAGTTTGTAAGGCCAAAAAAATGACAGACGTCTATCCAGTGCAGCCTATTGTGCTATAGTTTTGATCCAAAGATAGAAGCCAATTGTCCTGATTTTAGGCAATCAAAATAAATCCCTGGACCAGCGACCCTTCTCCAGAATCCTGGTCACTATAACTTGTTATATTATTACGCTCCAGAAATGCATCCAGGCCCTTTTTGAACTTTTAGTGAATTCACCATGACAAGTTCTTCTGGCAGAAAGATCCACAGTATCACTGCTAAAACAATTTCCCTGCTAAAATATAACTTTTAAGAAATAATTTAAAAGATATATACTTAACACCTACATCATTTCCTACACGGGGTCCAAATTGTACAACTACCTAAGAGGATATGATAAGGAGGGGAAAATAAATATGAACCCACTCACCTAAACATCATCTGTCAGCGGGGTCATCGCCCTGAGAAGAGCGGCTCCACTATATCTAACAGACTTGGTCCCTCTAAGAATGCCAAAAATTATTACAATAAGTCCCCAGCACTTCCGACGCGTGTCTCCCTCAAACCAGGCTTCATCAGGGGAATTTATTATTATTATTATTATTATTATTTATTTTAAAGCGCCATTGATTCCAGGGCGCTGTACATTCGAGGGGGTTACATACATTACATAAGACAAACGAGTACAGTGATAAGGGATAATGACAAATTGGCCGACCAGGGGAGAGAGGACCCCACCCGCGAGGGTTACAATCTCAAGGAGGGGGAAAGAGCAGGAGGTGAGGGGGGGCAATTAAATGAAAACTGTAGACCTTCAATACAAAAAAATAAATAAGGATGTGATGATATAAAGTGGCATAAAGGTTTTAAAATGTATGTACTTAGCTTGTCCCGAAGGTATATGATGACACCCTTTCAGGAACACACTTGGTCAGTATTGGCCCAGTGTAAAAGGGTCTTTACATTGGGTGCCAATAGTGAAAAAGTGTGTTCCCAGAAAGGGGTCTCATTACCTCCCGGCGTGTTTTACATTGAAAGCAATGTAAAAAGACTGCATATTGTTGATGCGTGTTTGGGTTGTTTTGGGTCCGATAGACGGATCCAAACAGTATTATAAAATTTTGTATTTTTATTATTTTTTTTAAAGGCCCTTTTTCCAGGGCGTGTAATTTGGGGGTTCTACATAAAAATAAGTCAAACGAGTACAATGATAAGTGATGAATGACAATTGGCATGACAGAGGGAGAGAGGACCCTACCCGCGAGGGCTTACAATCTACAAGGAGGGGGAAAGAGACAGAAGGTGGGGGCAGACATGTCTGTGGAGGAAGTAGTGACAGCAAAGTTATTGTAGGTTATAGGCAAGCCTGAAGAGATGGGTTTTCAGGTTGCTTTTGAAGCTGGTGATAGTGTGGGAGAGTCTGATGTGTTGGGGCAGTGAGTTCCAGAGTGTGGGTGAAGCATGGGAGAAATCTTGGAGACTGTTGTGTGAGGAGCTGATAAGGGGAGAGCAGAGGAGAAGGTCCTGTGAGGAGCGGAGATTGCGTGAGGGGAGATATTTGGAAATTAGGGCAGAGGTGTATGGAGGGGAGAGGTCATGGAGAGCCTTGTAGGTCATGGTTAGTAGCTTGAAATGAATTCGCTGGGCAATGGGAAGCCAGTGAAGGGATTGGCAGAGGGGAGAGGCAGAGGAGTAGCGAGGAGAGAGGTGGATAAGACGGGCAGCAGAGTTGAGGATGGATTGGAGGGGAGCGAGGGTGCTAGAAGGGAGGCCATGGATTCAACACGCCGTGTGAACATCCCCTTACAGTTAAGAATCCCTTTCTATTTTTATGTAGAAACCTTCTTTCCTCAAGACGTAGAGGATGCCCCCTGGTCCTGGGTACAAGCAGATGCAGGCACATGAGAGAGATCTCTTTATTGACCTTTCCTGACAAAAGATAGTCTTGACTTCCAGTGCACTTTACCCCAAACTCCGCAGCCTCCTAGATGGAAGTCTTTTAGTTACAATAGTCATCTGCCCTTGTCAGAGTAATAGGATGTATCAGGGGTGACAACCTTTGCAGCACAGTAAATGCATGTGTGCACAAAGCTTTACTATGTGTGATTATAGATTACATAGGTTACATCTCTAGCATGTCATGTAGTTAAATATAGCAGGAAAAAACAGCTAAATGTTTAGTTACATGTGAAATGTCCTTGAGATTCTCTCGCAGGGTAAACTGTAGTAATAAATCAGAACTGCTGACTGGGTATCCTGGCATTTCCAGGGTTGCGATGAGTGGAAGCTGCTAGCAAGCTGACATGGGAAGTTAAAAGTAGACTTTATTAGAAAGCCTTGCATTTAAGCCAATCTAAATGGCAACCAGGTTCTTGTCCCTCCCTGATAGAGTTTCTCTAGGCACAGACTATCCTGCTAATAGCTGCCGTAATTTGTCAGTGTCCACCTGCTTCTCAGACTGCACTGCACTCTTTATGCTTTGCAAAGTGCTAATATAATTTCTGTGCAGAATTAAAGCTATCTATTGGTCCATATATACTGTACAGTGGGTTGCAAAAGTCCCTTGAACGGTTTCTCATTTTTAACCCCTTACCAATATTTGATATACCCATAGGTTATAGAAAGGGTTCCCACAAATTGACCTATGGGTATGGCCTGGCGTCGTGATTGACAGTCATCATGGAGACCAGTACAAACATTTCTGTTATGTACTGATCTCCCTTGTAACAGTGATCTGAAGATCAGTTTTACAAGTCCCCTATGAGGAAAAGTAGAAAAAAAAAAAAGAAAAATGCAATCACAAAAAATAACCGCCCTTTTTTCCCTTTACAAATGCCAATGGCCCCCCCTAACAATCAAAAATAAATAAAGTATGCATACTTGGTATCGCCACAAATGTAACAACCTGCTCTATAAATCTGTTATGTTAATTAACCTGCACGGTGAACAGCATGGAAAAAAAAGTCACAGAATTGTGATTTTCATTCATCCCACAGCACATAAAATGGAATAAAAATCAATCAAAAGCATATAAATGCCAAAGCAGCACCACTTAAAACATCTTTCATCCCACAAAAAAAACCTAACTTGTCACGTATATTGCACGGTGAGCACATTTGAGATATCTCTAAAAATGGGAGAATTGGGGGAATTGATGTTTAGATGTGCTTCCCTGTTCACATTTACTGTGTTCCAGTGAATAATGGATAAAAATTGAAAATCTGCAAAAAAAAAGTGAAATTTTGAAATTTCAACTCCACGTTGCTTTAATTTCTGTGAAATACCTAATGGATTAATACACTTCCTAAATGCTATCTTGAATACTTTAAGGGGTGTAGTTTCTTAGATGAAGTCATTTATGGGAGTATCTAAAATACAGAACCCTCGAAGCCACGCCAGAATTAGACTGGTCTCTAAAATAAAATCTGTGCTGCAAAATTTATTGTAAATGTAATTGTAAATTACTACTACATTTCTATGCCCCATAAAGTTGTAAAAAAAATAGAGATTTAAAAAGTGATGCTAGTTATAAAGTATTTTATATGGAATAACTATTACCTATGGGTGTTGTGCTAAGGATTATAAATGAAGCGTACGGTAAGCTTGCATTATGTAGTGTGATTTTTTGTCTTTTTTATGTAACTTTCTTATAGGATATTCTCTGTATGTGTTCTATTCACCTTTACAGCCCACCTACCTATCCCCTGATGTGGCGTTTGTGGGTGCCGAAACATGTTGGGATTCTTGTGGTATCGTAAGTGTTATGCTATAGCGGTGTGCATGTTGTTTACATCATTATAATTCACCGCAATCTTTCTGCTGTAACTATTGGATATATTGCAGCATATCTATGCGATGCCTTATCTATCTGGGATTCTTGTGGTATCGTAAGTGTTATGCTATAGCGGTGTGCACGTTGTTTACATCATCATAATTCACCGCAATCCTTTTTGCTGTAATTATTGGATATATTGCAGCATATCTATGCGATACCATATCTAACTCAAGGTGATGTGTTATTGTGTATTTTGAAATTTACATTATTATCCTTATTGCCTATATTTGTCTATTACCAATATCTAGTGGTAGGGCTAGGTTCCTGGTGGGATCGTCCTTATCGGGACGTCTTCTCCCACATTCTTGTAGGCAGGGTATATAGTAGGTGACCACTCTACTTTGTGGTACTACATTCATTTTTTTCCTGTTCTTTTTTGTATATTTTTTCTCCTTGCCCTGGTCACACATATATATTGTTTATCATTATGTGCTGTGGTCGTTCGTTATCACATTTTTTTGGAATACATACATTTTTTAAATACTCATAATAAAGGTTAATTTTTATTCCAATAGATTTCGTGCACTTTCCAAACAGTTTTCTTCCTGGTTTTACATGCACTCACGATTCTGAAGTCCTCTCGGTGGTTACACGGTCTGTTTAAAACACACTTGGATTCAGCATAAAACTATAACAGGCAATAAACACAATATTATACAAGTACTCTAACGTAATCCTATCCCAGGAGGAGCACCTGTCACTCTCCTCTCAGTGGCTCACCCTAAAATATTGTAAATACACCACAAAGAATGTCAAAAAAATTAGTGGTCCCAAATATCTGTAAATGCAATATAGCACCCACCAAATGCCAAATAGCGCCCCCTCATTTGTACATCCTTCCAGGTGTTCAAACAGCAGTGTACAACTACATACAGGGTATTGCTGAACTTGGAAGAAATTAGGCAATACATTTTGGGGCGCTTTTTTTTTCTTGTTAAAATAAAACATTTTCTTCTGAAATTGCAGTTTATCTGACTTTTTTTCGTTTTCAGTTTAGCAACCTTAAAGGAGTTTTCTCACTAAAGGCTTTTGCAAGCATTTAAGCTGCTTCTCTGGCTTAGGTTTTTAAATCCATGGGTGGGTCTCTCCACCATGAATTTCCTCACTGAAGAGTGGTGACCTCCTCACTCCACCTCCTGCTCCCTCCCCAATCCTCTTCATTCTATGTGCGCAGTGGTAGAGAGTGGATGTCACAGCTCTCCAAACCTCATGCAATGGTCAGTTCTTATGCCTGGAGAGCTGTGTGTGTCACCTCCCTCCCAGGCTCCACAAGCTCCTTGTAACTAGAACACCTGCGTTGGTGTCAACAGTTCTAGCCCCCTAATATTACGGAAAGTGGAATCTTGTCATTGTGTCTAGCAGCACAGGGCTGGGCTGATCCAACCCACATCTCTTCGATACAATTACAATTTACGATCAGAGCTGCCATGTGCGGCCCCATTGATCGGTTTTTCACACATGTAATTACCTCCCTGTACCCCCCCCCACACAATTTATTCCAATGCCCCCCCTTTGTCCTTATTACTCCACCACTGTTACCCCAACGATGTCAATCCAACAACTCCCCTCACCCCTAAAGAAAATACTTTTTTGGCACCATTGTCTCCCTATGCATTGATGGCATGTCATATTGGTGGCAGCCACCATGTAAACCGATCAGGGCCCCGCGATACCGCTGTGATGGCTGGGATCGGAGTGAGGAACAGTGCGCCGAACCACCGGCTCCATTCCCGTGCTGTTAACCAAGGGCCACATATAGGATATCAATAAAAATGGCAGAATTGAGTGAATCAATATTGAGTTGCATTTTCCTGTTATCCTCTAGCATGTTACAGTCAACAATGAATAAAAATTTAAAATCTGCAAAAAAAGGGAAATTTTGAAATGTCACCTCCATTTTGCTTTAATTATGGTAAACAACTAATGGGTTAATAAACTGCCTAAATACTGTTTTGCACACTAACGGTATGTTCACACGGCTTATTTTGGGATGGATTTCAGTCCGTATTGCACGTCGTACTGCGCGCAAATACGGCTGAAATCCGTCCCCGTCATTACGGTAATCCACAGTTCTCATAGAGAACTATGGATTCCGTCTCCTCTCCCCGCTCGCGAAATATGGCGAGCGGGGAGAAAGTGACATGCACATTATCCCGGCGGGATACACGCAGTGGATAATGAAAGTCTATGGGTTCGGCGAGCTGCCGGCCCCCCACCCCCATACACATGCCGTAATTGCGGGCGAAATCCGTCCCGCAATTACGGCGTGAATAAACCGTGTGCACATAGCCTAAGGGTAGTAGCTTCTTACATGGAGTCATTTATAGGGGTATATAACATACAGGTCCCTCAAAGCCACATTAGAACTTTACTGATCCCTAAAAAAAACAATATTGCAAGAAATCGCTGCTAAATTTATAAGCCATCTAGTGTCGTAAAAAAAAGACATTTAAAACATGCCAATATGCAATAGATATATGGTAGATGCTAGTTATAAACTATTTTATGTGGAATAACTATCTGCCTTATACGTAGAAATTTGTGCAGTTTGAAAATGGCAAATTTTTCAAAATTTTTGACATTTTGATATTTTCACAAATAAACAAGGACCAAAATTTATTACTAACTAAAAGAACAACATGTCACAAGAAAACAGTCTCTGAATCACTTCTATAGGTAAATGTACCAAAAAGTTATTCATACATAAAGTGACACATGTCAGATTTGAAAAATGGGGCTCTGTCAGGAAGGTCCAAACTGGTTGTGGTGGTAAGGGGTTAAGGGGTTGGTCCCACAAAATCAAGTCCACTTCACAGGTCGAGTGTACGCTCTTGGCTCTATTCAGAAGCTCCCATAGAAGTGAATGAGGAGGATGGCAACAAACGCCACCCTGCTTATTTTCATGCATGGTTGTCTCATAGCTGAGAGCCAACGTGTGCAGTGGACTTTACTCTGGGGGAACAGAAAAATCACAGAAAAATGGAACATTATTTACACACAAACACAAGGCCATATTTATAGTTTAATGAGTGGATAATAGATGAAGTATGGCCTTGTGTTTGTGTTTTTGAGTAAATAATATCCCATTTTTCTGTAAGTGGTTGGTGTACGAACTCGTGGTTTGCGAGCTTGCAAATGTAGTGGCCACTGTATCAACTAACGCCTCTTATTGCATATTTTTCCAGTATGTCATGTTTTTCCCTAAATACTGGGGAGCAAAGGGTGTCAGTATTTTTGGTTGGACACCTGAAATGTGCTGGACAGCCCGCCTAATCGAATAGTAGAGCCATCATAGGTTGTAAGCCAGCATGGTGAACCACACATATCTGTATAAGTGGCACCCTTTGCATCGCCTTATCTATATGAAATTAGTGAACACCCCTTTAAGTAGAATTTGGGGAGTCAAAATTTTCTCCAAGGCTGACTTGAAGAAAGGCATACAATCTTATTCAGATTTGAGAAGGAGATGACTGAAAAACCGCATTCAGCACTTAAGATGGCCGCTTTAAAGGGTTTTCCATTTCTGTTTCGAGCCTACCAAAAACCAAGTTTGCTCTCATGAGGCATATTCTTACGGCCTCTAGATGTCTGATATCAGGGATGTGGAGACAGACTCTTCCTCCATCTGTTTCCGACCTTTACCAATGGGCTAGAGAGGTCCGTCGGATGGAATATTTGACAGCTACTCTGCACAACAGACTGGACATCTTTGACAAAGTATGGTCCACCTGGGACATATTCTGGCTGACTCCTACTCCCTGAACGGGTTATTGCTTCTTTCCCCCTTCCCATCCTATTTCCTTTCCCTCATATCCTTCTTGTTGACTTGTTTGTGTCTTTTGTACTCGTAAAAAACCCCTTTTTGGACAAAAATTGAGTTTTATGATTTTAATTTGGGCCTGTTCTGCTTTTGAAAAGGGAAAGCTTTTTTTATTTTAAAGAATAAAAATACTTTTTTATTTCTTTTGACCATTTTAAAATTTTCCAATACTTTATTGTTTTTTAAATTGTTTACTTTTGGATTTGCATTTCATACTGTTCTTTGGTTCATTAATTTTTAAAAACCCCCTTAAAAAAATTTACGTTTTTAAAAAAAAAAAGGTTTTTCCATTTCAAATTAATATGAAAAAAAATCTTTATTTCCTGGGGCCACTTCCCCTTTGTTTCAACACGGACGTCCCCAAAGGGGTATTCCCTTTTCTTTTTTTAAAAACCCCCCAGTGGTGCATTTTTCCTCGAAACCCCACTGTTTGGGGTTTCTGCGGTAGGGGGCAATCCCCTGTTTTTCCCCCGCTCAAAGTCATTCACTTCTGACGGGTGAGTGGGGGAATGATGTATGGTTCCTGGAAACGGTTTGTAAACAAAAAGGACGGAAGTTTTTTTGAAGGGGAAAGGGAGAAGTGGGGTTTCCGTTGTTGTTTTTTTTTTTAATTTTTTTTTTAAAAAAATTGCTTTTTTTAAATTAGTTTACCATTTGGGGATTTGTAAAGTTCCGGCAGAAATTTTCCAGTAATTTTTTAAAGGGGGATTTGAAAGGGGGACCCGTCCGGGACCCCCTTAGCATGAGAAAAGATGAAAACCCCAAATAAACGCTGGAGGCCAGAAAAAATTTTGGAGGGTGGGGGGAGGGGGGAGGGGCGGGGGGAGGGGCGAGTGGGGGGAACCCAAGGGAGTTCTAAAAATTTAAGTAAACAAATTTAAACATTTCCAACAGGGGGATTCAAACAGCAAGACACAGCCCCCAGACGGAAACTGTAGGAAGGGCCTTATTGCAAAGAAGAAATTGTAAGTAAACCCAAATCAAAGAGGGGACAGAGACGCCCCCAAAAAACCCCACACGGGCCGGAGCACAGGTTTGCATAAGGGGTTTCCTTTTAATTTTCACTAAATAATAAAAAACTTTAATTGTGAATTCTGTTAAAAAAGAAAAAACTTTTTTAAATTTTCAGCAGATTGAAAGTCCTTCTTTGTTTTTCTGTATAGAAAAACAGGGATCTAAAAAACCCATACGTTGTTATTTGTATACAAAAGAAAAACAAAATTGTCCCCGGGGTTCCCTTTAAAAAGGGACCATTCATTCTCCCTTTTCATCAAAATTAAAGAAGTGATTCAGCAAGGGGCCCTTTCAGCCCCTGGGTCTTTGATGGGGGGAAGGGCCTTTGAGGTAAACCAAGGGGTTAAAGGAAATGCGTAGTTTCCAGAGTTTTCATTTTTTTTTAATCACTTTAAATTTAAAAAAGGTGTTTTAAATCCCTTTTTGGGGGTTTTCCCCGGGTTTCAATTACAGGGGTGAAAAACCCCCTTTTTTAAGGAATATTTGGGTGTTTGCTGTAAGTCTGTGGGATGGTTTGTCTGGACAACATCTTAATCTTTACCCCAGCCCCTGGGGGTTTTCACTTTCCCCCAGGGTTTCACCCCCTTTTGTTTTTACTGAGGGAAAAAAAAATCAAGTTTATGCTAAACAGGAGAAATGGGTTCTGGGACGTTTTCAGCCATTCTCAAATGGCCTCGGCCCCAAGGAATACAAGAAATCCAATATTTTTAAAAATTTCCCAATAGTTGGTAAACTTGGTGTTTTTTTCCTATTGGGGAAATAGGGGAAATTTGGTCAAGAATTGTGTTCTTGCTTCGTGCCCCAAAAAATTTCCTGCCCTTCTGGACTTTTTTCTGGAGGTTGAGGGCTTTCCCATTGAGTTTGGGGGGGTCCATCACAGAAGTTTGGACTTTTTTGCTTGTGTTTTTTCTCTCCCAGGCCTGCTCTAAAAGGGAGTTTACTTTGAATTTTCAGGGTTTCACTTTAGCTTTGAGGGGGGGCAGTTGTTTAAAGGGGTTTCCCTTTTCCATTGACCATTTATATACGCCAAGAATTGCTGTATCTACAAAATTCCCTTTTAGAAGGGGGAAAATCTTTTCCTCGGGGGGGGAGCCCCCAAATAAATGGGTCAATGTGGGGGATTTTTTTTCCTTTTCGGGGCCCCATGTAGGGATGGTGTTTTAAAAATCGAATAGTTGAAATGGGCATTTTTTTTTGGGTTTGGGATGGGAAAATTTTCCCGTTAACGGATTTTTTGGGTGAAAATTCTGCCCCTTTAAATTCTATTACTATCGCCCCAAATTTTTCGGTGTTTTCGTTTTTTCATTTGGGGGCCACCCAAATCATTTTAGAGCATAAAACGGGGGGGTTTGCAAAAGTCAGGGGACTGTGTTGTGTATAGTTGTCTTGGGGGAAAAAAACACTTTGCCCTCTTTTGCTTAGAACAGCTTTTCCCTTTTCCCTTTCATTGTGTCATGTTTCTTAGTGCGGGGAGTTTTGTAAAATTTCTAAATTAGGGGCTCAGCGACCCAGTTCTTTTTTTTCAAAACGGGAACCTTGTTTTAGCTGCAAAACGGTGGGAATAAAAGGTTTGATTAGAAAATTTAAAGCTTTGTTATTGGGACAGAGATTTTTAAGAAGAAACTTTTTGCTTTTACACCCCAGGATGGGGGGGGGGAGGGGGGGGTGGGGCAAAGGAGGCAGATGGTTTTTGGGAAAGGATTTTGTGTTTTTTGTGAAAGCCCAAAACCTTTTGTTTTTAAACCTGCAATGTGCTTTTGAAATGGTTTTTTTTTTTTTTTTTTTTTTTTGTTCCGGGTTTTTTGGCCCAGCATACCTCCCTGAGGTAAAAATAGTTTTTTTTTTTTTGTGGGGGCCCTTTTTTGGGTTTAAAAAAAGGGACCCCCCTTTTTACTTTTTAAAAATTGGATACAAAAATTTGGGTTTGTAATTGAGGTGTATTTAAGGGGAAAAAACCCCCCCTTTTTATTATCCTTATACATTTTAAATAGTTTTTTTTCCTTTTTGGCCCCACGGGGCCCCAATTTTGTTCAAAAAACCCCCCTTGTTTTAAAATTTGGGAATACAGTTTTTTTTGGTGGTAATTGTTTTGTTTTCTTTGGGTTTGAAAAACCCCCCTTTTATTTCCGTCTTTTTTTTAAAATTTGGCTGTATTGCACTTTGGTTCCCCATTTTTTTTAAAAATTTGGGCCACCTTGAACTTGAATTTGGATGGGGAAAAATTTTGTAGTTACTTTTTGGGTTTTTCCCTTTGGGTTTGGCAAAAAACCACCGTTTGTTTCCGTTAATTTTTTAAATTTAGCTCTATTGCAGGGGGTGCGGCCCCTTACTTTTTTTTTTAAAAATAGCCAGTTGTACGCCCAATTCTGATAAAAAAAAATTTTTTTTAGAACTTTTTCTCTTTTTTTGTTTTTCCCTGAAAAAAACCCCAATTTTTTTTGGGGAAAATTTCTAAATTATTTTTTATTGCGTCGTTGAATCTCAGTTTGGCGCAGTTGGGCCCCTTTTGTATGATTTTTTTTTTTGAAAAAACTATAAATTTTCCCTATTTCCTTTACTGGGCATTTGGGAAACCCCGGGGGGACTGAAGGAAAAACAGGGTTGTTTTTTGTCTTAGGTTCTTAAACCAGACCGTTTTCCCACGGGATTTTCGCAAAGGAAAACAATTAAGTTTCAAATTTCCTATTTTGGCGGGGAAAATTTAGAGGGATTTAAGAAAAAGGCTGTGATTTCCCGTCTTTTAATAAGAGTTTTTTAAAAAAACTTTTCCCTTTCCCTTCTAAAAATTTTTATTTTCCTAAAACCATGGGGGAAAATTTGGGTGGTAAGGGGCCCAAACGGGGGGGGGGTGGAAAGGTGGGGTTTCGAGAAAAGGGGGGTGCTCCTTCCAGTTGGGAAAACAAAACAACCCAGCGGGGATCTTTGGGTTTGCGGGAAACCTTTGGCCTGCCCTCCCCGGGGGGTAGGGCCCTAGAATTCAGAAAACAAAACAACGTCCCCAATTGTTCTTCAGGGGTTTAATGAAACCCGGCACCCGGGCAGTTTTTCCCTTTTCCCTCGTCCCCCCATTTCCTGGCCAAAAGGTTGTCTTCATCATTGTAATGGGTTTTTTTTGGGGCCCTTATGGGGTTCCGGGGAAAAGGGATATTTAAAATGCCCCAGTTAAAACTAAATGGTGGTTGAAAAAAACCCTTTTTTTCCGGCCCATTTTTTTAAATCTGTGGGTCAAAAGGGTTTTAAAGGGCTGCTGCTTTTCCCGGGACGGATAGTCAATGTCCAGTTCAAGAAAAAGGGGGGGTTTCCCAAATAAATTCCCTTCTGGCACTTTTTTAATTTTGGGGGGAATCCCGGTTTTAAAGGGGTCATGCTGGGGTTTAAAAGGGGCCCGGGGATATTTTGAATGTCTGGGAGTTATTTTCTGGGGGATTTCCTTGTTGTTTAATTGTTTTGGGCTTTAAGGGTTTTTGGGAAACGTACCCCTTTGGGCCCTGTTGTGGATTTTTAATTTCCCAAAGTTTTCCCACCCCTTTTTTGGGTGTAAGAATGAAGGTGTTTTTCCCTCTCCCATAGATTTTAATGGTCATCGGCGAAATCTATTTTTGATTTCCCGGGTTTATGGGGCATGATAAAAAACTATTTGACTATTGATCCAATGACGAAATTTTATCAACGTTTAAACATACTCCCTGACTGGTTTTTCTTTTTGCAAAGGTTAAGGGAAAAAAGTGAGGAATCCAAGTCATCTTTTTGGAAAGTAGTTTTTACTAAATCACATGTAGCTCGCCCGAAGCCTTTTCAAAAGTGAAAAAGGGGTTTGAGCCAAAAAAATAAAAAATTTTCTGAGACAGCAGGTTTTTGGGGTTTTGGGAGCTCTTTTCCAAAAAGCCTTTGTTTATGCAAAACCAAGGGCAGTGAGGTCCAAAAAGGGAAGTTAATTTCCTTCCCCCCCAACCAATTTAAGATTTTTTTTTGCCTCTCAAAACCCGCCCCAAACCCGTAAATTCTACACTGCACTGGCAAGGGGCAAAAACCCCAAAAAATACATCCAGTAGAGTGTTTTTGTAGAGTTTCACTGTCTTCTACTAAAAAACCCGGGTGGTCTCTTGTTGTTTTTTTTTTTTTTTTTTTTTTTTGAAGTTACTTGTCTCGCTCCCAGAAAATGTCAAGGCCCCTGTGCGTCAAATTTAAATTTGGGAAATTACTTTACATTCCTTCTTGGCACAGTTCTTTTTGGGTTTTTGGGGGCATATTATTTTTGCTTTTTACCGTCTGTTTTTGGGGATATTCTTTCTGAAAAATTTTTTGTTCCCCCAAACTGGTTTGGGCTGAAATTTTTTTGAGTGAAATTATTTTTTTTTTTTTACTTTGCTAAAACCCCCTCCCCAAATAGTGATCTAAATTCAAGGGTTGGGAAAAATAGGGCCCAAAAAGGGGAAATTTTTTGGGAGTGAGAAAGTTTATGCAATATCTGTTGTTTCTGGCCCTGGCAAATTTTGGCCCTTTGGGGGAGTGTGTAGCCCCTTGCGATATCCAAAATTTTTTTTTTGTGGTGGGGGGTTTTCCACACCCCCATTTTTTCTTTTCCCCGGCTGGGCCCTCGTTTTGGGCCCTAGAAAAGTTTCTGGTTCCTTAAAAAATTACCCCTATATCAAATATGAAGCAGTGGAGTGGATTTGTTCCCCGTGGGCCCCAAAAGGTTTTTGTGTTTCATCTTCCAAAAAAGCAAATTTCTTTTTTTTTTTAAAAGGGCTTATATGGTTTCTGTCAATTTTTTACTATTAAAAAAATACGCCTTTTCTTGCAAAAAAACAAACAAAAGAAAAACCAAGTCCCTTTTTTTACTTTTATGATGGGGAAAATTAAAAAAAAAAAAAAAAAAAAAACCCCTTTGGGTTTTGAGCGAAAATATTTTATTTCAACTTAAAAAAAATCCCCGCCCGCGGGGAAAAAAGGGTTTTAAATTTTTTTTCAAATAATTTCTGTGAAATGTATTATAGCTACAACTCTCCTTCAGTTCCATTACATTTCACCTTATTTCTTCTTGATTCATAGCAATAGTCATAAATTTTTTGTAAAAAAGTTCCGCTATAGCTTTCGTCTCAGGGAAATTTTTTTTTTTTTCCCCAAAAAAAAATTTTTCCTTTTGGTTTAAATTTAAACTGATTTTTGAAAAAATGAATATGAAAAATATTTGAGGGCCCCTTTAAATTTTATTTTAAACTTCAAGGGCTCACCTCTCCGCCCCTCAGGTCATTAAAGGTTTACCCAAAATTATACTGACCTAGTTCGGGCCTTTCAAAACAAAATTTTTTCCTTTTCAGTGCAATTATTTTAAAGGAAAAAAAAAGTATTAAAAAGAATAATAGCGCAAATAATAACATTGGTCAGAGAATTATGATGCTGTCTAAAATTTTTTAGGGAATCTTTTAAAGGGGCTTTTTTTTTCTCCCATTTTTCCAAAAACTAGCAGTTGTTTGATTTCCCTGTTAATAAGGTTTTATATATTCAATAGTGTTGAACGATTGCATTGGCTATCGAAAAATCGATCGATAGTCGATAGGTCGGCCCCTTTTCGATAAGGTTTTTCGGTAGTGAGCATCGATTATGCGCGATTACCATTAAAAAATCTATGGGGGAGAGCAAAAACACCCCTTTATTTTTTACCAACCCAAAAAAAAGGCTGGGGGAAAATGAAAATTTAAAATCCCCAAAAAAGTTTAAATGGATTTCGTTCCCCAAATCTTAGGCCAAAAAAACTTTTTGGTTTTAAAAGTCCAAAAAAAAAAAGGGGCCCCAGACCATTTTTATCCCTTTTGGGGGCCTTTTTTTTCCCCAGCCGGGCCCTTTTTAAACCCGCATCACCCACAAATTAAAAAAAAGCCAGGAAGGCAAAATTGATTTGAAACCAAATTTTAAAAAGAAAATGGACATTGAAAATCCCTTTTCCTGGAACGCGGGTGAGCCCCAAAAACCCGCTTGGGGCCCCCACATTTAAAAAAATGACGGAAAAAAAGGGGCTTTCAACCACCATTTTAGTTTCACTGGAATTGTATCCCTTGTCCCGGGCCACAAACATGAGCCCCAAAAATTTTCATTTACCCCCCTTTAAAAAAAAGACGGAAAAAAAGGGTCTTTTAACCCATTTTAGTTTCACTGGACCCTTGGGTATTTCCCCCGTCCCCGGGCCCCCAGCTAAACCCCAAAAACCCGCTGACCCCCCCATTTTAAA
>JAODAL010049829.1:0-27868 GCA_025379985.1 Phyllomedusa bahiana | reverse complement strand
GGGGGAAAAACAAGATGAAATAGAAAAAAATACACTCTTTTTGGACAGAGAAATGCTCAATGTCCACAAAAAATGTCCTGAGGTTTCCCCCAGTAAAAAGGAAAACGGGTTCTCAGGGGACCAAAAATAACTTATAAACAAAAAAATTAGGTGGTGATAAATACTGGTAGCCGATAGGGAGATGCAAAAGCAATTTTTCTGGGGCTGTATTGTTTGGACCCCAGCGAGTATTTTTTTTTTTCTGTGAGATATATTAATTTGGACGCTGAAAGTTCAATGCTTGGACAGATTTAACCCCTTAAGGCCCCAGCCTGTTTTGCCCTTCCTGAAACCCTATTTTTAAAATTGAATTTGTCAATTTATGGGGAAAAAAACTTTTGACATTTTCACCTTCATGTGATTCAAAAGATTTTTTCTCGTGACACTTTTTGGCTTTAAGTTAGTAAGAAATTTTTATCCATACATCCTTGTTTTTGTGAAAAATATAAAAATTTCATGAAAATTTGGAAAAATTTGCGTTTTTTGAAATTTGCAAAATTTCTGGGGCAAGACAGCTAATTTCACCACAAAATAGTTTATAACTAGCCTACCATAGTCCATATAGGTTGGCACTTTTTTTAAATGTCTTTTTTTTTTTTTTTTTTACCATTGGGGGCGTAAAAAAATTTTTTAGAAATTTTCCCAAATTTTTCAAAAAAATTTTGAAATATCATTTTTTTGGGGCCCCACTCCAGTTCTACGGTCTTTGGGGGCCTGCAGTTAGATCCCCCATAAGTGACACCATTAGAAAATAGACCCTTAAAACGTATTTACAAAAATATTTAGGAAGTTGGGAAAAACCCTTCAGATATTTCACAGAATTAAAGAAATGGAGGTGAAATTTCAAAATTTCTTTTTTTTTTGGATTTTCAATATTTACCATTATTCACGGGAATAGGTAAATGTGAAAAGGGTTTAAAATGCAACTTAATATAATTTCCCCGGGTTTGCCGTTTTTAGAAAACCCCCAATGTGGCCCTGGATTATTGCCCCCACCAAAAGCCCCAATAGGAGGGCACCTACTAACTTGGGGTCTATTTTAAATACGATTTTATTTAGGCGCCTTTTTCGGGTTTTGGGGACCCCCAAAGGTGCTAAAATTAAATAAACCCCCCAAAATAGCCCGAATTGGAAACTACACCTAATGAATATATCCGGGGGTCTTGGGTTTAATAGACCCCCAGGGATTACAAAATTTTTTTTAGCTTTGGCGTAAAAATTTAAAAAAAAATTTTTTTTTCAATAATCTGAAATTTTAGTTTAAAAATTGTTTCATATATAAAAGGGAACCCGGGAAAAAAAGAACCCTAAAACTTTTTTAAAGAAATTTTTTCCCAAGTTCGGCAATACCCCTTTGGGGGTTAAACTGCTGTTTGGGCCAGGGGCGGGCGTAAAAGGGGGGGGAGGGAATTTTGGGGGGCTTTTAAAAACGAATTTTGGGGGGGCCATGTCGCTTTGAAAAAACCCCAAAGTAGCAGAAAGGGAAAACCTTTCCAGAAGTCGCCCATTTTGGATTACACCCATCAGGGGACTAAAATCTAGGGGTGTATGGTTTTGGATGAAGGTGTTCCATAGTTTTTTTTTAGCTTTGGGGCAATGAAAATGGGGGGAAAAAGCTTTTGGTCATTGTTTTTTGAGTTTCAATTTTACAGCATTCGCCGTGCAGTGTAAATGATGTGATAACTTTACATTTGGGGTGGGTAAAATTAAATGAATAGATTTTATATATTTTTTTTCTGTTTTTTTTACTTTTAAACAGTAGAAATACGTCAAAAAAATTGCGTTTTTATGTTGTTTATTCTGCAGCCATACTTTTTTTTTTGCGTGTGCGGAGCTGTGTATGGGGTTTTTTTTTTGGGGGAGATTTGAAGTTTTTTTGGTACCTTTATGGGGGTGCATATGTGCTATGTTATTTTTATTAGGTTTTTCTGAGATTTTTGAACAAAATACAGCAATTTTGGTTGGTTTTTTTATTTTTATTTTTATAGCGGTCACTGTACGGTTTATGACTTGGTAGCTTTACTCGGGGTCAATACGATTACACGATCCCCAATTTGTATTTTTTTTATGTTTTATGCTTTTATACAATAAAAAACACTTTTTTTCAACAGGAAAATCTTTTTTTGCATGCCTAGTCGAGAGCCATAACTTTTAAATTTTTTTTGTGCTTGGAGTGTTAGGGACTTTTTTTTTGCGAGAGAGTTACGTTTTTTAGTATAATTTTTGGGGGGACAGGCTTTTTTATCGCTTTTAATCCTTTTTTGGAGGCCCGGGTGAAGAAAATACTGCAATCCTAGTAGTGTTTTTTATTTTTATTTTAAAAAAGGGCCACCTGCAGTATTGGATAATTAGCTTTACCTTTGGGGCGTAGATTATGGCGTAACCCCATTTAAAATAGTTTTTTTTTTGTTGAAGCATTAAAAAAAAAAAAAAAAAAAATGTTTTTTTTGTGGTAAACAATATTTATGCATCGCTATCTTCGAGAGTATACATTTTTTTTTTTCCTATACAAGTTGATAAGGACTTTTTTTTGCGGGATGAACTGACGTTTTAATTGGGACAACTTTAGCTTTTTTGGAGTTTTTGATCGCTTTTTATTCCATTTTATGTGCGCGGGGGTGAACAATAATCTTAATTCTGTATTGTTTTTTTTTTTTTTTTTTACGCGTTTACCCTACGGGTTAATTAACATGAGATTTTTAAGGGGAGGGCGTTACGCACGCGGCAACCAAATTGGGTACTTTTTTTATTTTTTTATCTTTTTGGGGAAATTTGGGGTTTGTAAAGGGGAAAAGGGGGGTACGTATTTTTTTTTTATTTTTCGGTTGTGTTTTACTTTTTTTTTTCATTTTTTTTAATTTTTTTTATATTACATTTTTATTTCTTTTTCCCCCCTAGGGGGGTTTTTAAGGGGAGATCTTTTTATCTCTCATTTAAAGGAATCAGTGATGCTTTTGCTTGATGGTTCCTATGGGAAATTTCAGTTTCCCCCATGCCGGGTTGCCCACAGGGGAAAGGCCGGGTGTGAGTCACGACAACCCCGGGAAAGGATTCTTGCCCCCGTGGTGTCGTGGGGAGGAGCTACGGACGCCCCATCCGTGCGTGCTGCCGCCGACAAAGGGGAAAGCAGGAGGGGCGATCTCCCCTGGTTCCTTAATTTTTGCGACCCCTGTCGCGATAATTTAAGGGGTTTCCCCCCCCCCCCCCCCCGGGGGATCCGGGGTGGGGGCCCAGGGTGCCCCGGGGTAGCGTAATTTACAGCTGAAACCCCCCCGCCCATCGCGCAAAATCTGCTTTAAGTTCGCGCGATCCCCAGGCTTTCCCTACGTCCCGGTGCGTGAACCCCCCCCAAACCGGACGTATGGAAGGGGCTAAGGCGTTTTGGGGTTTAATCTCGAATCAGGTCATTTTTAGTTTTTTTTGGATTAATGGTTGAGGGTCGAGGCTAATGCAAATTCTCTTTCACTGCTATGCTTGCCAAACACCCTTTTCCTGCCTGTTTCAGAGCGGACAATGGTGGTTTGTTTTTTCTTTTAAACACTGGTAAAAAGGGGATTAGGTATCTAGTGTTCCCAAAACAGGTAAACCCACCGAGCTTTCTTGTTCGTTAAAGCATTTAATTTTTTACAACACAAAAAATACAATCTTTAGGGGTTTTTTTTGGGTTTTTCCATATATTGGCACACCAAAATTTAAACTTTTTTTTCCCGTTTCTCCACTGTCCCAGGGGCTCCCCTATTTGTTTTACAACTAATGGGGTTCAAGGGCTTTTCCTGGTCTCCAAACTGTACTCTAAAATAAGCCAGGTGTACTTGATGCACAAAGTCTGTGATATTTCTTCTTTGTAGCTGAATACATCAGTATTGTTGATGCAGGCTCTTCTTGTTGAAGTCATAATTTTACATGTACTGTCTTGCATCACAAATTGGAATAAATTCGCAGGAAATTTAAAAAACAACAAAATCAATAATAAAAAACATTACTATACAAATATTGAATGTAAGGGGGTTTTTTTTTTCGTTCAAGGGGTTCTGTACGCAACCTCTGGCGTTGAAGTGAAAACGAAAGCCATAGATTCCGTTTTTAATGGGGCCCCCCAACGCCAACAGCCGACAATTTCAATGTTTCCCCGTGGTGCCCTCGGACAGAAAGAACACAGAACCTCCATGTAGTGTAAAACCTAGCCAAGCGGTTTGACTTATTGTATCCAGCTAGAGTAGCATTTCATTTTTGCTACAGTAGCCAGTTTTATTTTAGTAGGGAGCCTGAACCTCCCCATGATCGAATATCAGGAGAAAACTTGCTCTCATCTTTGTGTGATTTTATTCATTTGCTTACTTTTCTCTATCATCTACATGATGTGCTTATTTTTATACAATAGTTATGTAGAAAAAGCAGTTAATTTTTTTTTTTTTTTTGGGAAAAAAATTTTGTTTGGTCCAATCCCCAAAATGGTGGCCCTTTGGGGGTTCAAGCCCCCCTTGGAAAATGTTTTGTCCCAAGGGGCCCCCAAAAAGTAAGTTAATCGCAAGATGTGCCAATGATGGACCTTCAACGGACAGCTGATCACCTAGCTACAAGTACTTACAGTGGGGAAAAAAAGTATTTAGTCAGCCACCAATTGTGCAAGTTCTCCCACTTACAAAGATGAGAGAGGCTGAATTGACATCATAGGAAGCTAACTATGAGAAAAAGAATGAGAAAAACAAACCCGAAAATCACATGTTGATTAAAGGAAAGATTTATTTTTCAAAAATTTTGATGAAATAATATTTGGTCACTCAAAAAAAACAAGATTTGGCTCTCACAGACCTGTAATTTTTTAAGAGGCTCCTCTGTCCTCCCCTCATTCCCGTAGTAATGGACCTTTTGTTATCAGTATAAAAGACCCTGTCCCAACCCCAAAAAGTCACATTCAAAACTCCCTATGGTGAAAATAAGAGCTGTAGAAGGACCCAAAACAGAAATTTTGCCCTGACCGGTGGGAAGAAAAAGAAACGCAATAGGCAAGCGCTTGGTGTGAAAATCAACTGTGGGGGCAATAATTAGAAAAAGGGAAAAACAAAAAGACCCCTGATAACTCCCCGTCTGGAGCTCCACGCAAAATTCATCCCTGGGGTCACAAGATCACAAGAATGGTGACAATGACCTGCATTCCCGAGTGTCTTCTGTTAAGCCCGTACATGTCCGGGCCCCTCTGAATTTGTAGAGACATTTGGATGATCCCCAAAAAGTATTTGGGAGAAGTCATATGGTGATGAAACAAATTAGAACGTTTGGTAAAACACAATGTCATTTTTGGGGGGAGAGAAATGCGATTTGCATCCAAAAACACCTACCTACTGTAAAAGCATGGGGGTGGCAACATCTGTTTTGGGGCTTTTTCTCTGCAAAGGGCCAGGACAACTGATCCATGTACTGAAATAATGAAGGGGCCTTGTATCGTGAATTTTGAGTGCAAACCTCCTATCAGCAAGGACATTGAAGATGAAACGTGGTGGATATTTCAGCATGACAATGACCCCAAGCAAAACGCAGGGCAATGAAGGAGTGGCTTCGTAAGAAGCTTTCAAGGTCCTGTAGTGGCCTGGGTTCTCCGATCTCAACCCATGAAAATCTTTGGAGGGGTTAAATTTGTGTTCCCCAGCAACACCCCCAAAAACCACTCCCTACAGATCTGCATGGAGGAAGGGGCCAACATACCAGAAAACGTTGTCCAACCTTGTGAAGCGAAAACGTTTAACCTCGTCTTGCCAACAAAGGATAAAAAACAAAGTATTGAGATAACTTTTGTTTTTGGGACCAAATACTTATTTTCCACCCTAATTGCAAATTCTTTCCAAATCAGACAATGTGTTTTTCGGATTTGTTTTTCTTTTTGTTCTCATATTTGAGGTCTCCCTTGTGTCAATTTTAGGCCTCTTTTTCTTTTTAAGTGGGAAAACTTGCACAAGGTGGCTGACAAATACTTTTTTCCCCTTATGGGAAAATTTTTAAACCCCGCTGCTTTTCTCAGCCAGCTTAGGCTTCCACTTCCCTTTTTCAGGCTTTTGGGTGGTTCTGCGCAAAAAATGACATTCATTCTGCTATTCTAGTGGCTGTTGGGAAGTGTTAGTGAGGGGGGGGTTTTAACAGTGTCACAAGACCCAGACCCCTGGGGGGTAAAAATTTTGTCATAAGAAAGATAAACAAGCTTTCTGGCTGTTAAGCACAGCAGGTTCAGTGTCACTTTCCCGGCTGGGGCTTTAGGCAAGGAGGGGTTGGGAAACCCTGGAAAGCTTGCGTACACAAGCAGGAGTTAAAAATGCTCTATTTTTGAAAGGAAGCAAAAAAGAGATAGGTTTGGTATCTTTTTTACCTTTTTCCTACATTTTTAAAGCTTATTAAGTGGTGGAAAACCCTTTAATTATTTTGCAGAGCAAAAGGGGAAAAGAGATTGTTTCCCTTTTCCCCCGAAAATAAAACAGTGTCTTATATTTAAATTTTTGTCCTAAAGATGAGCTAATTTTTTGGAGATTATGTGTAAAGATGAGCTAAGACATATTTTTAGGGGATGTTTTTTTTTTTTTATGAAAAAATTCAATTTTATTGTTAAACGAAACATCACCATTTTTTTTTAATAAATGTGTGATTTATCAAAAAAATCAGCTAACGAAAAAACTCGTATTTCATAACTAAAAATGCATAGGTCCTATTGTCGGGGGTGTTTATTTTTGGGGAAAACGGGGGTAGATGATTATTACTGTTATGGATAATTAATGGCAGCTGTGAAAGGAGACAGCTAGACAACCCCTTTTATAGGGAATGTGTCATCAAAAAATTACTTATTGTTTCACTCACGTTTTTATGTTAATGTCTTTGTAGGGATTTTTGGTTACTTGTTTAAGTTTTCATATCACTTTCATTATTTTTTAATAATTTTTAAGTCCTGCAGTTTTACTTGGCACTGGGCCCTTAATAATTGTCTGACACTCCTGTTCTGTACAAAAAGATTTTCAGAGTCTGCTCATTTCAAATTTCAAGCAGGGATACACTGAAAAGGTTTACCCAGTGTATACGAAAACAGGTCCACCATCACAATAGGAGATGTCACACCTCCTGCTCCCTGCACATGCTCTTCCCAGGTCACAGAGCAGGACTAGAAAAATCTTTTATAGAAGTCAGTGGGACGATCACAGTTCACGGGGTCCCGTGTGCATGAAAGCGCAGTTTTAAATATTTGCTGTTTAAACATGAGGCCCCAAAAAATGTCTCCCACAAAACATATAAGAGGGTGAAATTTAGAAATTGCAATCAGAAATAAAAATGGCTAAGAAGAAATAAATGTGGATCAGGGTCTTTTTAATAAGGAAAAAACAAATTGGCAAGAGATTCCCTTTAAGTATCTGCATGTATAACTGTATGTCTGGAATGTTAGATATGCAGGTTTGCTATACAGTTAAATTTAAAGCTGATTATGCTTTCTTTTTCCTGCCAGACACAGGTAATAGGTTTTGTAAGTGGATAGTGTATGATTTAACAAGTCTAAGGCCATTCTCTTCTAAGCCATATGCGGTATACAAAGTGCAGTATATCCGTTTACCAGACAAGTCTTGCAGCCGAGCTCTAACCAAAAAGGGTGCGATGACACCCCAAGCCAAAAAGTTTTCTTGGCAAATAAAAAAATTGGCCATTGTCTCTGTGAGAAAAAAAAATGCTTTTTATGCGGTTTAAATGGTGAATTTTTTTAGGGCCCAAAACTTGGGAAAAAATGATTTTGTTTTTACAGAAAAAAGGTTTTACTTTGATTACAAGGAAGAGAAAAACTATTCTCCTATTCTCCTGCTATGATTTATTTACTGACAGGAAGCCTAGGAATGTACGTACAGGAGCATGTTATAGTACAAAGGAATAACAGTCTCATCAGATCTTCATGTACAGATTCAGAAACACGGTGTTCAACTAGTTTTTTTTTTTAAATAAATTTGTGAAAATAGGTCTGAATGGCAAGTAAACCCTCACACCGACCAATTTATTGGTTTCCCCTACCCAAGAAGAGATTTTTTTTCCCCCTTGAAAATATTTCAGTAAAGGTGACGTAAAGTGATAGTCTTTTTGTTTGCTAATTTCTTTTTCCTCAGAAAAAATATTGAGTTATGTCACACTACATGTCTCCTTGTAGGATCCTACTTTGTACAAAGACAGTGTGAGGAAAATTCACTCAAAAAATTACAAATCATTCTCCCCCCTCCAACGTTGTATCTGGTCAGATCTCACAAATGGACTCCAGGGCCCCCCGGGAAAACCCAATTTACAAATTTAAAAGCCCCGCTAGACCCATTTAAATGCCCTTCCATAGGGGAAACCTCCCCCGCAGGAGATTTGACAAATCAAAGGATCCTCATTTCCATTATTTTAACCCCTGGGAAACATGCTCTCTCAAAACCCCCTGCTTTTAAAAAACTTGAAGAAACCAACCCAACTAGCGGCCCCGATATTTGATAAAAATTTATGAGAAATGTGTATCCCGAGGATACCCCAATTTCTATCTTAAAAAATGGAACTCCCCACACTAGCCCCCACTCCCCTGTTCGCACGAGGGAGGATGCCAGAAATCCCAAATGGACTTAGGGAGCCCCAAATATAGGTTTCATTAACCTCTCTGCCCGGGCCCAACTGCCTGTCATCCTATCCTCCTCCTTTTCCTCCTGTTCCTAAAACTTATGTAGAGAAAACTGAATTCATTATCTTCCCCCGTCGCACTCCATCCCCACCCCTGATCTCCTTTTTATGTCAATGGCTCTCACTCTCACCCCGGGCCCCCCAAAATCCGCTGCCTTGGGGTAAACACTCACCCGCTTTGTCCTTCAAACCCAAATCCCAAAACCCTTTCCTCCACCGCCCCCCTCCCCCTGAAAAAAAATCTCTCGCATCCGCTCAATTTCCCTTTAAACCCCGTCCTACAAAATGCTTGCCCCCCCCTTGTTCCCCCCGCCCGATATGCAACATCCTTCTCTGCGGCCTTCCCCCATTAACACTCTTGTCCCCTTCAATCCATTTCAATCTGCTGCCCGTTTATCCACCCCTTCCTCGCACTACCCCCGCCTTTCCTCTGCCCAAACCCTGCCTGGGTTCCCCTTGCCCGCGGATTAAATTTTAAGTTACTAACCATGACCTACAAGTCTCCATAACCTCTCCCTCCCTCATCTCTGCTTAAATTTCCCGATACTCCCCCTCAGCAACCTCCGCCCTCACAGGACCTTCTTTTCCGCTCTCCTTTTGTCACCCCCACCAAACCTTCCAAATTTCTCTGTGCCTCCCCATACTTGGAATCGCTGCCCCAACAATCAGACTCTCCCCAAATTTTCACCAGTTCAAAAGAAAACCTGAAAAACCCCCTTTTTTCAGGTTGCCTAAACCTTTGAATTAACCCCGCTGTCACTACACCCCACAAAAAATGTCTGCCCCTCACCTTCTGTCTCTTTCCCCTTTCTTGTGATTGTAAGCCTTTTGTTGGCAGGGCCCCCTTCTCCCTTGTTTAAACCCGCGTTTAAATCAGGGGATTGTCACTATTGTAAATGTTTGACTTATGTTATGTATGTAACCCCCTGAATGTACAGCGCCCTGGAATAAATGGCGCTATAAAATAAATAATAATAATAATGTCTGGTATCAGGGCGTAGAATAGGCCCACCCGGTTCTGATGGTGGCACTGATTCCGTTCTGTGCCAATGCCCTGCCGAGGTATGGCCCATTTTGGTTTTTCTGCCAGAAATGGCATGGCCAGAGCAGGAGGCGTTTGTAGACCGTCCCAGGGGTGTGTGGGGGAGTGTACGGGGCTGCCACGTGGGCTGTCCCATTACAGATATAAGCAGGGAACCCATGTGGGCCTGTTGTTGCATTCAGGAGAGGGGGTACCTGACATTAGTCCAGAAGCATCCACACCGAACCAAGGCCACATCAGCCCCCTCATGTGGGCCCAGCACAAAGCCAATCTCAGGTAACTGGACACATCTTACTGCCTTTGTCTGTAACCCATACTTATATTTGCACCTCTGGCTCTTATCTGTATAATATCATTCTTTACATATTATCTGTCTAGTGTGCCCTCCAAGGCGAATTAAATCTATAAACTTTAATCTGAGTTAATCTGTCTTAATCATCGGCCTCACACGCCTATTACTCGGTCTATAATATATAGCTACCCCAAGACTGGTTCCTGGCCTTGTTATAAGTCGGTAACGGACCGGCCTTATTATAAGTCGGTAACGGACCGGCCTTGTTATAAGTCGGTAACGGACCGGCCTTATTATAAGTCGGTAACGGACCGGCCTTATTATAAGTCGGTAACGGACCGGCCTTATTATAAGTCTGTAACGGACCGGCCTTATAACCAAACTAGAAACTGGTGGCAGCCTATTGGCCTAGCAGAGCTCCATTTAACCAGTGTGGGTAAACGGATCTCTCCTAGTCGTGCAGGGTCGTGGGCGAGTAGTGTGTTTTCTCGTCCTCCCTGGATCTCCCTGTGCTTGTGTGGACAGGGGTTAATGGAAACAGTATCTGGCTGGCCTCGTGCACCCCTAGGGGGAGCGCGACATCACGATACACCCCAAGTCAGCGTTCAGTGTGTTCAAAAGGGGGTTTGTATGATTTGTTTGAACTCCATATCATGTGACCCAGCAGGCTTGAGATAACCATGCATTTCTCCACAGTGTGTTTACTCTAGTTCAACAAAGGTCTGCTTATGTAAAGAGCTGTGAGTAGCTGCAATGTAGCTGAGTGGTTAGCACTTTTGCCTTTCAGCATAAGGGTCCCAAGCTCAAATATCTGCAGGAACCAAATAAGTAGATTTTTTTTAAAAAAAAAATGTTCTCACTGCACATACCTGATTGAGGTTTCTTTTTATTTATTTGCACTGTTTGATTAATTTCTCAGGAGTACAGAGGAACAGGAGTAGAATGACAGCACCTGGGGTTAAACAATCACTCAACAGTTAGTGTGTGTGATTACTAAGCAGGGAAGAGGTTGACAGTAACTGCCTGAGAGGAGAAGTGATGCATGAGCTTGTGCGTCCAGACGGGAGCTTTTGCACAGGTGTATCCCCAAAAGACGAGTGTACACTATGGATAAAAGGAAGCAGCTAAAACAAAAAATGGTACAGAATTTTTAAAAATTTATGAATGGTGAAATTTTATTATGAAAATTTAAAGGTTTTTACTTTGTGGTAAAAGCCCTTTAACAATATGTTACAGAGTAGTTACATTTATACAGTCTTAAAGTTACTAGCAGCCCTTTGAGGTCAACCATAATGCTCTTGTGGCCCTTTATGAAAATGAGTTAGACCCCTCTAATATAGCAGAACAAACTTTTCGTGACTTTTTTGTGTATGTTGCTGGTGGTCACTCATGTAATCATGTGGTTGCTTGTTAACCTGAGTTCATACACTGTAGGACAAATTGTGAGAGGAGCGCTAATTCTGCAGAAGTGTGGAATAATGCATTTTATTATAAAAGTAATACTGTATTATGCTCATACCATGACCAAATTTAGAATCTTTTTTAATCATGGCCAAAAGTTTTGGGGACGAAAAAATTTTAATTTTAAAAAAGTTCTGCATCAGGTTTTATAATGGCAATTTGCATATATCCAGAATTTTTTAAAAAGGTGACCCCTTTAAAGAAATTTAAAAATTGCAAGTCAATGTTGCCTAAAAAATAAATTTTTTCCCCCCAAAAACACTTTCAACTTCATTGCGGGGCCTGCCTAAAAGGCCCATTAACATCGTTTAAGTGATGCTCCATTAACACAGGTGTGGGTGTTGATGAGGACAGGGCTGGATCAATCTGTCATGTTAAAGAAAGAATACACCTGGACATTTTTAAAAGGGGAGGCGGGTGTTTGGCATCATTGTTTCTTCTTTTAACCCCAGGGTTTATCTCAAAAGAAAACTTGCAGTCATCATTGCACTGCCAAAATGGTAACGGGAAAAGATATCGGAGCTAGAAAGATTGCACCTCAGTCAACAATCTATCCATCATAAAAGGAATTCAAGGGAGGGGTTTCCCTTCTTGCCAAAAAGGACCCAGGGCGCCCAAAAAAGCCCAGAAGCGCCGGACCTTTTAAAAAGTGTTTCAGCTTGGGAAATGGGGCTACCAGCAGTGCAGGCTTGCTAGGAAGGGCAGCGGGGCAGGTGTGGTGAATGCAGCAGTGGGGAGGCGGAGACTATGTAGAAAGGGGCCTGTTCAAGGAGGGCAGCAAAGAACCCATTTTCTCTCCAGAAAAAAAAATCAGGACAGATGTATTCTGCCAAAGGTACAGGGGGTGGAATGCTGGGACTGTGGTAAAGTCATTTTCTCGATGAAACCCCTTTCCCAAGTTTGGAAAACTGGAAAAAAAGCTTGATCGGGAAGACAAGGTGAGCGATCCACCAGTCTTGTCTCATGCCAAAGTAAAGATCCAGAAACCTTATGTGTGGGGTTGTTTCAGCCAAGGGAATGGCTCTCAACAGTCTTTCCCAAAAAACACATCCATAATAAAAAAGGTACCCCAAATTTTCCAAGGCAACTTCTCCCACCGTCCAAGGGGCAGTTTGGTATCAAAAATGCCTTTTCCCGCATATGGAGACCTTGCCCTAAAGCAAAGGTGATACTAAATGGGTCAGGGGAAAAAAAAAAAAGAATTTTTGGGGCCATGGCCTAAAACTCCCCAGATCTTAATCCCCTTGAGAACTTTGGTCAACATAAGAGACGGGTGGACAAACAAAAAACCCAAAAATTTTTGACAAAAACAAGCATTGATTGTGCAAAATGACTGCTACATCAGGTTTGTCAGAAGTTGATTGAGAGCATGCCCGGGAGACTGCAGACGTCCTGAAAAAGAAGGGGCACACGCAAAAATTTTATTTTGATTAACTCTTTTGCAATAAAAGCTTTTTTTAACATAATTGATTCCTTTTTTTCTGTATGTGATAAAAAATTACAAACACACATAAAAACCAGGGGCAAAGATCATGTGAAAATAAAGATTTTGTCATTCTCAAAACTTTTGGCCATGACTGTAGTCCCATCAATTACAATAGTTTTATCTTGCAAATGTCATCCCAGAGCCAATTAATATTGCAACTTGAAGGAGCACTGTATTCATTGTTTACGTGTGTGTCAATGGTTACGTATGTCTCGGTGCTGAGTACTTTAGTGATTTTCTTGTGTGTTATTGTTTTACGATAGTAAGGGTCTGACTGACCTATAGCACCCCATCAGATTCTAGGAATTAGGGTTTTTACGCATTTAAAATAGTTTTCCTTTACAGCGGGTTTTGGCCATCCCATTGTGCTGCAGTTCCCTACACATCAGATTTCTAAAGCATCAGTCCATACCTCCCAACATTTAGAGATTCAAACAGGGACACATTAGATGCCCCAAAAAAATGACTTACATCAGGCCAAAACCCCTGACCCCCAAAGGACATCACACCAGGGCACGCCTATAAACCACTTCCCCAAACAAAATCATGCCCCGCCCCCCCAGAAGACCAGCGCCAACACAACAGTGGCGCCACTAGGGTCTTTAACTAAGTATTTTTATAAAGTAATGTATTGTATACACAGAAATCCATACAAATAGCTGTAAGACAATGTTCTGTGGATGATACCGCTTTATAATTGTCATACAGTGACCACATAATACCGCTGTAGAGGGAATAAATATCCCTGTACTGTTACTGACCACACCAAGATTAATATTATCAATGATACCGCAATAGAGATCAAATAATTCCACCACATCATGACAACTTCACCAGCACATAGTAACTGAATAATACCACCACACCATGACCACATATCACCATCACATAGTTACTGAATAATACCACAACACCATGACCACATATCGCCACCACATAGTAACTGAATAATACCACAACACCATGACCACATATCACCATCACATAGTGACTGAATAATACAGCCATACTGATCCTAAATATAAACCATTACACTCCTACCAACATTCCTGCCATACATTGACCATATGGGGGTAGATAGCAGTTGTACACAGGCTCTGCAGACTGTATATACCACCATACAGGGACCATATGGGGGGTAGATAGCAGTTGTACACAGGCTCTACAGACTGTATATACCACCATACAGTGACCATATGGGGGTAGATAGCAGTTGTACACAGGCTCTGCAGACATATAAGTGATGACAGTACAATACAATTTAGTGACTCACATTTGACGTCTTCTCAGTTGGGAGTCGTTCCCATACTCCATTCCTTCCAAATTGCCATGACCACTTCTCCCGGCCTCGTCCCTGCAGAATTAACCACACAAACATATTAGACTCTGCACTTTTCCAGCACCTCCCTAACAATTCCCACCTCTGTACAAACTCCTCATATGGTGATAGATGGAGTAGGGGGATATGGGGCAATACACAGTGGTCAGGGGTTATAGGGTGTCAGGTGAGGGTTGTATTTGTCTTGACACTAGGCCGCAGGGGTGAAAGAGGAGGTAAAGGCCAAAGCTTACAACACAATCTCCTGGGGGAGACAGAAGACCAACCCCCCAGAGATTGTGGTCCATTCCCTGCACCCCAGATGATCAGCCACAGCCGTGATCTTCAGGGATGCAGGGAATGGAGTATAATACTATTGTATTCGTTAGACTAAGTTGGACCAGCGTAGTATCTATTTATAAACTAACATGGTCAGCGAGGGCCGGTGTCAGGGAGAGTTTATTTATATAAACTGCTTTTTTATTTTGTTTCTGTGTTATTTTTTCCCATTTTTTCCAGTGATAGTAGTGGAGGTGTCTCATGGACACCTCTTCATTACTATCGCTCGGGCTTGGTGTCAGCCTGCGGCAGTTTTTGTCACCACAAGGCCGACACTAACCCCTTGTCACTATTAACTCAATACCCAACGCACCAGGGGTACTGGGAAGAGCTGTGTAGCCATCAAAAGTGGACCCTCTAATATGAGGGTCCGCTATTGTGGCGGCTGCGTGCTGGTACTCTTAGAATAGGAAGGGACCAGTATCCATGGACCTTCACGTTCTGATAGTATCAGGCTACAGCTGTTGGTTTTACCTTGGCTGGTTATGAAAAATGGGGGGGGGACCCCACATCGTTTATTTTTTTTTAATCATTCATTTATTGAGAATCCTCCAGTGGGCACCTCCTGTAAGGATTACAGTGGATGCCCGTGTGCAGATTCTCAGTAAATAACCACATTTTCAGAAAAAAAACGGGGTGGGGTCCCCCTCAATTTCCATAACCAGCCAAGGTAAAACCGACAGCGGCAGCCTGATACTATCAGAATGGGAAGAACCATCGATACTGATAACTTCCCATTCTAAAAATACCAGCCTGTAGCTGCTCCAGAAGAAGACCCTCACATTAGAGGGTCCATCTCAGACGGTTACCGGCTCTTCCCAGTAACCCTGGTGCATTGGGTACTGGGGTAATAGTGACAGGGGTTAGTGTCAGCCTCGGGCAACAAGAAACACCGCTGACTGACACCATGCACGAGCGATAGTAATGGAGAGGCATCATCCAGATACCGCCACTACTATCACTGGAATCAAATGGAAAAAAACACACAGAAACAGAAAAAAACACTTTATTTAAATAAACACTCCCCGACACCCGCCCTCGTTATCCATTTTATTAAAGAAATAGACACAACGCTATCTGACGTAGTCCACCGAATCCGTCGTAGGCCAAAGGAGAAACCTGTAAAAAGAAACAACAATAACCCTACAAATAGGGCATCACCCAGCTTTCCGGGATGCTGAATAGCCTATTCAGTGCCCAGGAAAACTGGATGACATCCCCCATAGCAGGCGTCCAGGACAGCTGGGTGCTTGCTTTGGGGGATGTGTCACCCAGCTTTCCAGGGTGCTGAATAGCCTACACAGTGCTTTGGAAAGTTGGGTGACATCCCCACAGCAGTTGTCCAGGAAAGCTGAGTGGCACCCATCTGCCACAGCAAGCACCTAGCTTTCCTGGACACCTGCTGTGGAGAGTTTTAACCCAGCTTTCCCGCATGCTGAATGAGCTATCCAGCACCCGGGAAAGCTGAGTGGCACCCATCCCCCACAGCAGGTGTCCAGCGTCCTGGATGCTTGGTGTGGAGGGTTTTAACCCAGCTTTCCCACATGCTGGATAGGTTATTCAGCATCTGGGAAAGCTGGGTGACATGGTTCACAGCAGGCGTCCAGGAGGGCTAGGTGCCTGCTGTGGGGGATGGGTGCCACTCGGCTTTCCCGGGTGCTGGATAACGCATTTAGCATGTGGGAAAGCTGGGTAGGCCTTGGGGAAGGGAGGGACATCGTGGGGGGGGGGGGGCTCAGGGGGTAAGGGAAGGGTGTGTGGGGGAGGGGGCCAGGGAGGGGGGGTGTCAAGTGGAGGCGAGGAGGAAGGGAACTTACCTTACACTTGCTATGTCGTCTTCCTCCTGCTGCTGCTGGCTCCGGCCCCGCAGTCACACTGATCAGTGTAGCTGAGGGGGCGGGGCCAGCCCCCTGCAGTCAGTGACGTCAGGGGAGAGCATCCCTATGACACTTCCCCTGCGTCCCTGCGTCCCTTCTCTCTGTTCCGGCCGCATGTGAGGGAGAGAGACTCCCTGACAGCGGCCGGTGATTGCAGACACTGTTTGTGCGTCCCGCGGACGGGCAAACAGTGAACTCCACAGCGAAGTCCCGGGATTCAGGGCACAGGCCCTGGATCCCCGACACACCCAAAAATCGGGATAACTCCCAGCTGTCTCGTGACAGCGGGAGAAGGGTCCCAAAGCGGGAATGTCCCGCCCAAATCGAGACAGTTGGGAGGTATGATCAGTCTGTGGAAAATCTGTGAAGGGGACGCAGTAGTAAATTTAGCACCGTGGTCCCTTCTTTTTTAGGATTATGGGCCTTGAGAACTTTTAACACTACCAATCATTATATAATAGAATATGGTCACCTCCCTTCCTCTCCATTCTCTGCTCTCCACCAGCTTTGGTCTCCAGCTCAGTGGTGTGCTTGCGGTCGCCCCCTAGGGCGCATGCCCGCGGACCTTCTCTCAGTTAAAGGGCCAGCATGCGCCACCCAGCTTTCCCAGGAACCAATGTCATGTTGACTGGGGTTGCATTAGGACACCTTCCCCTTCCTGCCTTGCCGGTTATTAGTGTATTTTTAGTGTTCCTGAGCGGGTTTCCCAGTTGTTTCATGTGTTATCCAATTTTGACCTTTGACTTTATTTTCTGACTACTCTCCTGTCTTCCATCTGTCCTAGCCATCTGTCTAGTTTACGAACTCCGCTGAAACGCTGCCTGCTCTGACCGCTTTCCTGTACCCTTACTATGTCTCAGCATGTTCCTCGGTACCTTGTAGGCACCTCGGCTATCGCGACACGAGGGGCCACGTCATGGGTAGCGATCTGGGAGTTCCCCACAGCAACTATTTCCAACTCTCACAATCAACCCTGTGGATCCACCTGCTTTGTCCATGACAGCATTATGCTATTACCTTTATAATAGTAAAATACCTGTTAAAGGAAATGTGTCATAAAAAAATAACTTGGAACAGCATGTATGAACGTGGCTGCGCCAGTTTTCTGCTGTACTTTGAGCCAAAAAGAATGTATGAACAGGTGCGCTCCAAACTGTGGCGCGATAAGTCCATTTGTAATGCGCCAAAGACACTTTTTAATGCGCCAAAGATTAGGGGCTTTCCACACCACATTCATAGAAGTAGACACATTTATGATCATTGATGCCAAATCTAGGCGCATAATAGTTAGAACAACCAGACCAGGGTAAAGGTGGTGCCTGAGCCAGACTTGTGGTATTGGCACTACACTGCACCTGTATGTATGACCTGCAGAAGAACAGGTTCATACATTCCTGCGCATTCTACACTGCCTTAGGCCATGTTCACAGGGCTTAAAATGGGCCGTATTTCGGTCCGGAATTACGCGCCGGAGTGCGCAAATTACGGCTGGAATACATCCCAGTCATTACGGTAATCCACAGTTCTCATAGAGAATTATGGATTACGCCTCTTCTCCCTGCTCGGCGAATCCGCAGGGCGGGGAGATGAGTGACATGTGAATTACCAGCGGCGTATACGCGCCGCTGGTAATGCAAGTCTATGGGCCGGCGAAGTGCCGGCCCCTCGCTCACTCCCCCGCTCCCGCCCCCGGCCACACGGCATAATAGCGGGGCGTAATTACGTCCTGCAGTTAAGCCGTGTGAACATAGCCTTAAAGCTATTTAGAACTGCCTTGTCAGAGCCAGGATTCATACATGTCGCCCTTATCGTTTAACTCATGTTCTTTATGTTAAACACATTTTTTAAGAATTTTTGGTTATGTTTTATTTATTTTTCATATCATTTTCAATATTTTTTAACAATTCTTAAATCCTGCAGTTTGCATTTTGGCCTAATAATAGTCTGACTTTTTGTTTAATTTTCCATATCATTTGCAATCACTTTAAAAAAAAAGTCTTAAGGCTATGTCTACACTGCAGTGGACAAAAAACGACCTGAAAACGAATTACTAAAAACGTTCATGAAACTGAGTTTTCTGTCCACTGCCTGTCAAAAGCAGCTGAAAAAACGTCCGTTTTTTTGGCGCGTTTTTTGGAGCGTCTTTGCTCTGCTTTTTAATGTATGCCCAAATTAAGCCATTGGATGTAAACTACACCCTACAGGTGGAGTTAACATGTTAAGTAGTCACTTCCTTTAGATCACTGTAGCCATTGTGAGCACATTGTCCGTTGTGTGCTGCTGCGTGCAACTACTTTATTAAATTTTGCACCAGATTCTTGCACCAAAATCCACAAAAACCCATATTATCTTTCCATGCAGCAAGATAACTGTATTAGCGTCAAAATCTGTAAAGAAAAGGATTTTAGCGGCAAAATCCAAAAAACAGCATTATTGCGCCAAATTCCATTAAAAAAAACCTATTTTTATTGTCACAAGTGAGATCACTTTATTAGCGCCAACATTTTTAAAGATATTGATCTTAGTACCGAAATCCATAAAAAAACGGATTCTGGCGCCGAAATCCATAAAAAAACGTATTTTTAGCGCCAGAAGCGAGATAACTTTATTAGCGCCAAAATATGTTCAGTAAAGGATTTTAGTGGCAAAATCCGTAAAAAAAAAACGGATTCTGGTGCCAAAATTCGTAAAAAAAAACTTATTTTTGGCGTCAGAAGTGAGATAACTTTTAGTGCCAAAATATGTTAAGGATTTTAGCACCAAAATCCATTAAAAAAACGGATTCTTGCGGCAAAATCCGTAAAAAAAACCTGATTTTTGGCGTCAGAAACTAGATAATTTTAATAGCGCCAAAATGTTAAGAAAAGGATTTTAGCACCAAAATCCACAAAAAAACCGATTCTGACGCCAAATCCATAAAAAACGTATTTTTAGTGAAAAATATATGAATTGCGCAAAAATCGTTAGCGGCCAAAGCATGATCATTTTATTACAAAAGGTACAGACAAGGACACATCGGACACTTGTATGCAGATTTATAAGGTATAACCTTTATTAACACCCACTATAGGTGGGACTTGGGTCTCCTGGGAGGGTTTTCATTGAAAAATTGCGGCAAAAAAGCCGCGAAAACGCGCCAAAAGACGTCCAGCGCTTTCCATAGACTCCTGTAGTAAATTCTCTGTTCTGGCGTTTTTTAGAGCATGTTGCAAAATACGACCATTAAAAAAAAATGAGCAGAAAAAAGAAGCTCAGTGTGGACAGCAGGACGGTTTTACAATAGAAGTCCATGGGAGATGATTACAGTCGTTTTTCCAGCGTTTTTCGAAAACGAAAAACGCTGAAAAAACTGACGTTTTTCTGTGCAGTGTAGACATAGCCCAAGTCCTGCAATTTTCACTTTGGCCACTAACTAGGCCTAATAATAGGCTGACACTTCCTGTGCTGTAGAGAGATTTTCAGCAGTCTGCTCATTATCAGCACAAGCAGGGTTACACGGAAAGGAGACACCAATGTGTATAGATAAGACAGGATGCACCATTCACAATAGGAGATAGTCACAGTTCCCCCTCTCCCCCTCCCTGTACACGGACTTCTTCCCAGGTCACAGAGCATGCCTAGAAAACTCTCCTATAAAAGCCAATAGGACTGATCCTGTTCACAGGCTCCTGTGTGCATGAAGCCGCTGTAAAGCATCTCTCTAAATGCTGTTAAAAGCAGCTCAAGATAGATGGCTGTAATCATATCCAGATAGCAGAACAGGGAAATCTACAATTAGAAAGTAATAACGGCTAAGAAGAAAAGAATATGTATCACTATCTTTTTTTAATTACTAAAAAAAAAAAAAAAAAAAAAAAGAAGCAGCAAGATATTCCCTTTAATCTCATTTTATATACAAATGCTGAAATTAAGCACCAGTAAGTAAGCCCTGTCTCTGATATAATGGCTGAAGCTGAAGATACAAATGTTTAGTAATTTCTGTTCAGGACAGAAAAAGAGTAGTTTTGTTGACGGGAGGGGCAGATTTGGTAGAGACATATGGCAGTGAAGTAGTTAATGTAATAAAGTATTGAAGCTGTCTAGCAGATAGAATCTGATAATTAGTTCTCAGAAAACAATAGCAAGTTCAGTCAAAACACTGTAATAAGTGTCTGCATTCCTTAGCTTGATGTGATCACTGTGCAGAGCCTGTGAGTGAGCTGATAACACACAATCCCTGACTGTCTGCTCTGGTACTGTACTGCAATAAGTATCAATTAAAGTAAAGCTCCCCTTTAATCAGCTTATGCTTTTGTATGGATCATCAAAAAGTAATATTCGATCACCTTCTGATCCTGGACCTGTCTACTGTACTGCAAGCCCCATTACATGCCTGTGTAAATGGAGCTTCACTTTAATCCAAAAACCCCTTTTGGTGGCATTACTGCCATAAATTAAGAATCAAGTGGCATCATTTATGTCACATATAAATCTACAAGTGCCTGGCAGGATTGTAGAGTCAGAGAGCCAGACTTCTGATTCTGACCCGTTTCCACTTTCTCACTCCAGCGTTGATTACTGCTCCTTCAGAAATGGCTGTATTTAAAGGGGTTTTGCTAGGACCTGAGTTACTTACCTCCTAATTAGCACAGAGCAGAATATAAACAAATCATGCTGAGTCATGAATAGCTGCAGGGGAGAGAGGTAAGGGGATGAGCAAGGAGTGAGGAATAAGGGAGCGTCTCAAAACTTAACTGAAATAATAACATTACAACAGTTGATTCTCTATACAGCAAGACACAGGCTAATACATTGCACTTTCTCCCCAGCCCCTTGAAGCTCATTCATTTTCCCTGTCCTCAGATAAGAAGTGTTTCACGCAAGCGAGGCCTGTCAGCTCCTCTGGTCGTTTCTAATGCAAGCTTTCAGGTAAATAAGGGAGATTGAGAAATGCTGTAGCTTTTTGTAATCACATATATTTAGAAAAGTGATTAAATACCCATTTTGGATCCCACGTCAACATTACATGGTGGCAAAACCCCTTTATGGCTAGGTATACACAGCATAGGACAAAAAACTTGTCAAAAACCAAAACTTAAAAACTGCATTTTGTCATTTTTTTGTCCAAAGCAGCTGGGTTTCCGATTAATTTTTTGTGTGTTTTTTTTGTTGACATTTTTGGCATGTTTTTTGGTCTGTTTTTTTTGGACTTTTTTTGGCGTTTATTAATGTGTGCAAAATTCATATACCTTGTTTAAACACCTGTGCAGTTTTTTGGCAGAACTGTGCCAAAAAATGCAGAAAAACCATCCAGACTTTAGTAAATTTTCTTACCAAAACCGCTAGCGCCCAAAAACGAGCAAAAAAAAAATTACCTCTGTAGACTACAGGTTGTTTTTTGTATTAAAGTCTATGTGGACGTTCTGCCATCGGATTTTCAGCAGTTTCAAAATACTAAAACTGTCAAAAATTTGATGGGAAACCTCTGCTGTGTAGACATAGCCTTACGCTTCTGGTTCATTCCTGGTACAATAAATGGTTATATCCTTGACTCCTGGTTTGAAATCCCTACTACTGCCAGATCTTGTGTGTTTCTTATTGCTATCCTGGCTTAGACTAATCACTTTATCCAGACTATTACTTCAGCCTTATTCAATTCCTACTTCCAGTCTGTTTTCCACACAACTATGACCGATTAGAGACTTGGATGCTGGAAGCTTGCAAATTAAATAATAAACATTTTCACCCTTCATCATTATTAAAAATTCTGTACCATTATTGTTTTAGCTGCTACCTTAGTGATCCATAGACTACAGCTTTTCTCTAAAGGATACAACTAGTGACAAGAGCGCCTCAGTCCTAGCCGCACATGCTTAGACATCACCTCTCCTCTCAGACAGCTACTGCCAGTCTCTTCCCTGCTTAGTAATCACACACACTCACTGCTGAATGAGTGTTCAACCCCAGGTGCTGTCCTCCTACTCCCCTCCTCTGTACTCCTTAGTAATTAGTCAAACAGTGCACATAAATAAAAAGAAACCTCAATCAGGTATGTGCATTGAGAAAAAATAGATCTATGTTTGGTTTCTGCAGGGACTTGAACCTAGGACCCCTCTGCTGAAAGGCGAAAGTGCTAACCCAAAAACTACATTGTAGCTACTCATAGCTCTTCACATAAACAGACTGTGAGCACACTGTGGGGAAAGGCATGGTGATGTCAATCCTGCTGGGTCACATGTCCCCTTTTGAACAGATTGAAAGCTGAAGCAGGACAAACCAGGCATGACATGCCTTCTTGGTAAAACCCCTTTTTCCCATGAGATAAAATCCCCTGCACAGGTAGCTCACAGGCAGCTCCGAGCCAACCGTGCATGAGAATAAGGATGGCGGTGCTGATGGCATGTCACGGGTGCAAGTGAAATCGCAACCCACAGGTCGGGCCACGGGCGTACACGCAGCTCTGTCCCGGCGTCCGGCTTTTCACCTGTCCTTGTTCCCGATTGTCTCTGCTTGCTGGCATTTGCATTCCCGCACACTAGGGCACGCATGCTGCCTCTGTTAAATTTAAAGGGCCAACACACCAGTGATTGATGATCACCCAACGCTGACCCTATTTAACCCTGCCCTTTCCTGATTTTCCTTGCCGGATCGATAGTGCCTTGTAGCCTAGAGAGAAAGTGTTTCCTTGTGTTCTTTTGCTATACCGTGTACCGTACCTATTGCCTTCGTCCCTCGACCACGAACCTTCGACACCTGTCCTGACCTTCCTGCCGGTCTCCGACTGCGAGCC
Source organism: Phyllomedusa bahiana (assembly GCA_025379985.1). Lineage (NCBI taxonomy): Eukaryota > Metazoa > Chordata > Amphibia > Anura > Hylidae > Phyllomedusa > Phyllomedusa bahiana. The sequence goes on along the minus strand of JAODAL010049829.1, from coordinate 4,584 downwards.
AGCCTAGCGATACTGTACCACGCCTCACCTCGGCCATCACTGTAGGCAAGTCGTGCCATGGTTAGTGATCTGGAGGTTCGCTTGCTGCAGCAGGTCCCACCTGCTTTGCATCGGGTTCTAGTGAAAACCAGCAGCCTTTAGACTCTACTCCCTGGTGCGACTTACACCATCACCTGCAGTGGAACAGTGGATCCACTGCTCCAGCCGTTACACGGCAGTCCTCTCCATTCACTTCTATGGGAACTCCCCTGATTTTAGCTGAGCGGACACACTTAGTTATATTTGGGAGCTTCCATGGAAGTGAATGGAGAGAATTGCTGCAAGTGCCGCACTCCTCATTCACATACACCACTTGCAAGTAACATCGAGTGACCAGTTCAGGGGATTTTACCTTGAGAAAAAACCACTATAATGGTGTTTAAAGTGACTTGATGCCTCAGTTTAGTTTGCACCAGTCTGGTTGGGTATAGAGGTTCCCTTTATCTTGTACATGACAATACATTCAAGCATGGACCCAGCTGATGGATAGTTGCCTGTTGATATGTAAGATGTTATCAAACTGTTTGTATAGTAAAGCTGCAAGCAGAATCAGACTACTTAGGTGTCTTCAACCTGGGATCTTCCTGCTGTAAAGTTCATACCTCTTTGCAGGAATTATAGGGGTATTCCCGTTTTATTGATTAGCTTTAAATATGTAGGCAATGGTAAAAAAAGACTATTACCAAAAACATTACTCCTCTGAGTTTCCTTCTCTTCAGAGTTAGGAGCAGATCGTATCTCTTGCTTTTTTGCACAAGCTTTCCTAGTTACCTCTTTCTGCTCTCATTGCTCCAGCGGTGGCAGGGAAGGTGATGTCACTCCCTGTTGTGATTCTTGGCTGTAAGACTGAAGGATGTTTGCTTACTGACAAGATTTAACCCTTTAGAACTCTTTAGTCTTGTGCACTGATGTTTAAAACCCTCCAGCACTCATGTCACTCTAACCGGATCAGCTAGGAACAGCAGAGATTATATACCAATCATTATGGTAGAACATAACCAGGAAGTGTGAGTCTGTGATGCAGGGAGCTGAAAGCTGTTGGCTCCCTGTTCCGCCATAGTTCTCAACTGTATGCGCTTCTTGAGCACGCACATACAGCTGAAAAGATGCAGAAGGTCTGGGCCTGCACACCAACAAGCTGCTCTGAACACTCACTGGGGACGATTGCCACCTGCTCTCTGCCACCCTCTACATCACTGGGTGTCCTGGTCTGATGAATCACTTTTTTTTTACATGTGGATAGTCAGGTGTATGTGCATATATATGGCTTGAGGGGAAGAAGGAAAGCCAGCAGAGGCTATGTGATGCACTGAAATGTTTTACTGGGTAACCTTAGTACAAGTCAAAATGAATGGATCCACCTACCTAAATATTTTTGCAGACCAAGTGTATATCCTGTCATGACAACAGTATTTCTTAATGACAGTGGTTTCTTTCAGCAAGAAAATACACCTTCCCACAATGCAAAAATTGTTCAGGAATAGTTTGAGGAATTTGAGCACCTTATTTATTGCAGACTAAATTGAAATATTTCAACATACAATGGGCTGTATTGGATGTCCTGGAAAATGCAGCACTCCATAAAAATCCAACAATTTTATTATAAATCCATTCAAAATATAAAAATTGGTTCATGCTAGAAATCATACAGCAAATGCATAAGCGAGTTAACTATATGATTTCTGTCATGAACCAACTTTAATATTTTTAATGATTTTATAATAAATTTGTTGGATTTTTGTAACGGAGGGCTGGCTTCTTCAGGATTTATAATTTTTCTACACTGCTGGCCTGCGGTTCTGTGCACCTGGGATCCAACACCGGATGTCCATACGGATGTTTATTGAAGGTGAGCACACAATGGCCAAACTGTGTGGAAAGTGTCTTACACAGGGGTGTAACTACCGGGGTAGAAGACGTAGCAGCTGCCCCGGGGTCCGTGCTCTTTGGGGGCAGGGGCAGCTTCTAACAAGTCTGCTACCCCAGTAGTCGCCGGCAGTGAACATAACAGTTTACTGCCAGCTGGCGCGAGGCTGCCTCTGAACGCCCGGGCACTCTGGCCCGAGCGTACAAAGGCAGGACTGCTGCTTTGCAGGGTGGAGGAGAGGAGCCGTACTTACAGTTTCTTGACTACACTCCATGGGGGCCCGGCCGGCAACAAACAGAAACTTGCTCCCTCAGCAGCTCCCACCTGCCCTCTCCTCACACTGCCTCCAGCTGCTGCATGGCGGTCGGGACGGGGGAGGAGAGGTGTCTGCACTGCCGGCTGGGAGCAGCTTCTCCTTCACACCATGTCTTCCTGAGACCCCTCGACCGCCTGAGGGCTGCAAAGCAAACAGGTAAGTGCGTGTATGTGATTGTATAGATGTGTGTGATATGTGCATGAATATATATCTGGGTGTGTATGTATATATGTGTGTCTTGGTGTCTGTGATGTGTGTCTTTGATGTGTGTATGAATATATATCTGTGTGTGTAGATGTATATATGTGTGTCTTGGTGTCTGTGATGTGTGTGTAATAGCTACATAAGTGACCAGTGCTTAGTGCCAGGTGAAGAAGGTGAAGTTCCCAAAATAAAAACATAAAGTAACATCTATTGTGTAAACAAAGAATCGCAGTCCATTAATATCAGCATGTGTGGGATGTGTGAGATGTGTGTGGGATGTTTGAGATGTGTGTGGGATGTGTGCGGGGTGTGCGGGATGTGTTTGGCGTGTGTGCGGGATGTGTGTGGCGTGTGTGCGGGATGTGTGTGGCGTGTGTGCGGGATGTGTGTGGCGTGTGTGCGGGTTGTGTGTGGCGTGTGTGCGGGATGTGTCTGGCGTGTGCGGGATGTGTCTGTTGTGTGCGGGATGTGTCTGTCGTGTGCGGGATGTGTCTGTTGTGTGCGGGATGTTCTGGAGTGTGCGGGATGTGTCTGGCATGTGTGGGATGTGTGCGGGATGTGTCTGGCGTGTGTGGGATGTGTCTGTTGTACACTATTTTTTCCAATGTTCTTGACAGAACATGTGATAAGTTATTTTATTTTTTTTACGGAACGGGATATATATATATATGATAAAAATTATAATTTTTTAAAAATTTTTTTTATTTTATATATTTGTATAATATATTTATATTTTAAATAGGTTTTATTTTTATAATATATATTTTATATAATTTTTATATATATATATAAAATTTAATAATTTATATATATATTAATATAAATATAAAAAATTTTTTTTAATATATATAAAATATGATAGAAATTTTTTAATTTTGATGTGTAATGATATTAGATTTTTAAATATAAGTGAAAAGTTTATTTTTAGATTTATTTTTTAAAAATTTAATATTTTTATGAAAATTTTCCCGAAACAATAGAGCAATCATTATGTCATTACCTGCTATTTGAAATGAGACTGCACGGAGATAAGCACCAAATACAGTAAAGTGAGATTAGTCTGCCCAGCCATTTAGAAGTTTTATATCTTTAGTAATCACAGATGGAAAAAGACAAGATTTTCTATGTAATTTTTAATTGCATACGATTGCCAAATATTCTAAAAACTAAAAATACGATTTTCCGGAATATCGGCTTGAACAAAAAATATCCTTTTGATGGCTTGTCCCTTTAACCTCCCTTTTCCCCTTTTAAATTTTTTGATCAGTAGGTTTTTCCTACTTAGAAGTTTAAATGACCAGCAGCAGATAAGTAATGAGGATTGTTTCCATTCCTTATAACATTAATTATAGCTAATAGAATGCAAGAAGAACAAGATCTTTTTTTTTTCTTTTTTTTAGTCCGATCGCATTAATCCATGAAGGGAAGTTGCACATGAACTTGTTCTGGAGGAACTATTAATAGCTCTTGTATTAGAGGTTGCTACATTTGCAAGGAAGCCAAGCAGTGTGATATGGCATTAATCTGTTAGAAACATTCTGAGTACTCTGTGCATTGTTGGCTTATTTAAAGCTATGTGGGAGGGCAACCTGGTACAATATGTTAATGTTATGTGCCTTGTGAATTTCATTTAGCTTTCATCTACCAGATTGCCCTTACTCTTTGTCCTGGATTCTAATATTCTCATTTTTAATCATTTTGGAGAGAAATTAATGGATCGTTTCAGTATAATGTTTATTCTTACTGGGATTATTGACTAAATTGTTGCATATAATAGATTACAATTTTTTTTTTTTTTTTTTATACATAAAGCAGCCGTTTTAGAGTGCAGTATTAAAATAATGCACTGGTAGTCTACATGAAGAACATGCATGAGAACCGGTTTTGCAACTACATTTGTACTTTGTGTTCCTGGGAGGTGGGGGAGCACAAATATGGTAAAGTAAAAAAAACTGTATAACCCTTTAGATTAAGTAGGCTTTTGTCCCTTTTTAAAAAAAAAAAAAAAACGACCGAACACCTTGGCCTTTCCCTAGAGTTTTTGGGCCCCCTTCGGCTTTATGGGTTTTCCTTCTCCCTTTAACCACATTTAAAAGAAAATTTTAGCCCCAAAACCCCCAAAAACCCCAAATTCCATCAAATGTAAAAATAAAAAAAA
>JAODAL010049828.1:0-27868 GCA_025379985.1 Phyllomedusa bahiana | reverse complement strand
GGTAAATTTGTATAGCAGTCCTGTAGGCAAGAGTGTTTCTTTTTTTAGTTACATAACGTATTTTTTTAGTCGAACAAGAAACTTGAACCATCCCATACCTGACTGGTCAAGCGGATTGGTCTGGTCCCCCTTGTCCCATGTGTGCTAACTCCCTTCTAAAGAAGTGCAAGCAAAACACACGCCAGGAATGCAAACTTCTCTTCAATCCATTTTTGGCCAACAACATCTGGATTAATTATTTTCATTATGTAATACTTACATGTATGCATCATAATATTATGTATGTGTGATTTGTCTTTATGTATTCATAAAACCTGTGGCCAAAATATTTATGCACATTTGCAAATTTTAGTATATATTTTGGAGTTGTATTTATTATCTTTGGGTGCAGTAAATAGATTTTAATTGTTTCTGACATTAATAATAAATATTGCTATTATATTTTTGTTTTTTGGTGATCTTTATTTGGAGTGTTAAGTACAGGTCTCAAGATAGAAGTAGCTTTTAGCTTGAGCTGCTCCATTCTTTGTGGGATAGAGGTATTAGGTATTCATTTTTTTCTGAGGGAGGAGGGGTTGGGAGCAGGGGTGTGACTAGAGAAGCCTGGGTCCCATAGCAAACTTTTGGATGGCTCCCACCCAAAACTTTTCCCGGGGACTCTTAATCTGCAGTTAATAGATAATAAATGATGAATATCTCCCCATAGATTCACCATCATACTCACCTGATATAAAAAAGGTGAATTTCTCTGACAAGTCATTGATTTACTTTTTTTCCCCCCATCTGTCCCCCCCTTCATGATACTTCCCCCGGTACCCCTCCCACGATTTGGACTTTAAATATCTTAGAACCCTCATTTTTCCCATCACCTCACTCCCTCCCCCCGCTCTGTAAAAAATTCCAAGAGGGGGCGAGTGGGAAAGGGCCCATAGCTTTAGGGGCCCCAGTCTCCTAGGGGGGGAGTTATAAAAAATTTTTTCCCCCCTTTAAAGGATTGTTTCCCGCTAGGGCCTTTCCCAAAAATCAGAATCATTTTAACCGGGTTTTAGAAGGGGGGGCCCCCCCAAATTTTAAAAATAGGTTGGTAGGCTTCAGGTGGGTAGGTAGACAGTGTTAACCCCCCGGGTAGGTGGTAGGTAGATTGGTCCTAGGTGGTTTAGGCAATAGTTAGGCAAAATTCTAAATTTAGGTAGGTAGGTTACAGGTATGTAAGTAGATTAGCCCTAAGTAGGCAGTAGTTAGGCCCCAGATAGGTAGGCAGCTTCCAGATAGGTAGGCAGGTAGGCTGCAGGTAGGCCTAGATGTAGGTAGGTAGATAAGTAGGCATTATTTTCCCCCGGGTTTAATTTTTGGGTGGGCCCCAAAAAAGCTAGGTTATTAAACCCTTTATTTGGGGGTTTAAACAAATAGGCAGAAAAAATTTTGGTTTGGGTATGGGGGCCATAAAAGATGGGGCAGGCAGGGGTTTAAGTAGGTTATGGGGTCCAAAATAGGTAGGCAGGCGGGGGGATTAAGTAGCTATAGGGCCCCAATAGGTAGGAAGGCGGGGTTTTTTAGAGGGGTTTTAAAAAGAGCCATATGGGGTAGTGGGCGGGGTTTTTAAAGGGGGTTTCACCTTGGCGGGAAAAAAAAAAACAAAAAAACATAAAAATGCCCCCCAACAGGAGGTTTTAAAAAGCCCAAACCCACAAAAAAAATACGGGCTTATCTTCAGCTAAGCCAGTCTTTCAGTTTCTTATCCCAACCATGTAGGGGTGGTCTTTCCAGGGGCAGAGCACAAGTCGGGCCCCCCCAAAAGTCTTTTTTTTCAGAGCTCCTCACTGAGCTTTACTTTTGAGAAAAGGGAGGGCCCAAAAAAAGTCCTTGGGTTTTCCCCCCACCCCCTCCCCTGAGATCTAGAGCAACAGGTTTTAAAAGGGTTTCCAAGAGGCCCAAGCAATAGCCTGGACCTACTTTGAAAATTTGGCCCCCCCACTCTTGTTTCCCGCAGTTCGGGGGAAAAAGACTCTTTTAAAGATCCCGGCACTATACTAACTATATAAAATCGAAACCTACCGTAACTTACTAAAAATGCTTTTTCCCCCCCACTGAACCAGGTTTTTGGTGGCTCCATATTTGGTTTCCCCCTTTCCCTGCCATCCGCGATGAAAAAAAGCCAGGATGTACTGTGGGAAAATTGGCCACCTCGACCCCCCCAAAACCAAAAATTATACAATCTTTTTGGTATGTACCCAAACCCTTAAACAATTTTCCCTTTCTGGTTGCCTACATATTTGCCCCCCCCCCTTTTCCCTTGGCCGGGGGGCCCCTTGGCATTTAAAAATCCTTTGACAGTAAAATCCTTGACAGGGAAACCTGCATTTTATTCCCTGTTTCCCTTCCCGTGCTCTAAAAACAAATTTAAAAATTTTGCAATGCAGGAACCATCTTGTCCCCCTTTTGCATTTAACCTTTTTTTTGTCCCACCCCACGGGTAAGGGGGAAAGGGTTTTTGGCACCAACTTGAACTTTCTACCAGCCTGGTAGTACCTCAAGGATTCATAAGCCTGCTTTATGGCCAGACACTCCCTTTCCACAATCAAATAATTCTCAAGATGTGTGCTTCCTGCTAAAATTTTGTAATTTGGGGGGCCCCTTTTCATTTACCTCTTTTGACAATACTTTCCCTTAAAAAACCCAACCTTTTGAGCCATCGATCCTTTGAAAAATCAGGTGCCACTAACACAGGCTGACTTTTTTAGTGTCCAAAATTATTTTTCTGCTTCCTCAGACCACTGAACCATTGCTGCCTTTTTACCTTTTGTCGGGGTCCGTCAGTCCCGAAGGGGGTTTTCAAAAGGAAGCAAATTTTCCCCAAATCGCGACAGTAGCCCACAACCCAGGGGGAAAGCCCTCACTTTTTTTCTTTTTAAGGGGTTTTTTTCCAGCTCTGAAATTTCCTCCACCTTGGGTTTTTCTGGTGTTTTTATTTGGGGCCCCTTTCCCACAATTTTACCCCAAATAAAAGAGCTTTTTCCCAACCCAATGGGGCCCCACTTTAGGGTTGCCCTTTAAAACCGCTTTTGAAAAAGTCAAAGGGGCCCCTTGTTTCTTTATCAGATGGGACTCCCAGTCAGTATTAAAGTTGACAATTTTTGTCCCGATAAAAATTTGGTGTTTTACATGGTAAAAGGGCTTTTAAAAACCCTATCCCTTGCTCTCTGGGTTTTAGCTGGTGCAACCTTTTAAACCCAAAGGGCACCTAGTTACTGGGAAAGAGCCCATATGGGGTGGAGAATGCAGTCTTCTCCTCTGCCTCCTCTGCCAGAAAAATCTTCCAGTAACTGTTGGTTAAGTCCAGGGTGGTAATGTACCTAGCTGGCCCCAACCTTTCAATTAATTCATCCACCTGGTGCATAGGGTAAGTCTTAGACACTTCATTCAGGCAGTGGAAGTCATTACAGAACCACCAGGTCACATTCAGCTTAGGCACCAGCACAATAGGGCTAGACCATGCGCTTTTAGACTCTTTAATTACCCCTATGGTTAACATGCACTTCACCTCCTCAGAGAACGCCTGTCTATAAGCCTCTGGAATTCTGTATGGCTTAATGTGTATATTCACCCCAAAATCAGTAACTTTTTCATGCTGAACCACATCTGTGGTGCCTGGAAGGTTGGCGAAGACAATCCTATTCCACTGGAGGAACTCACAAGTTTCCTATTTTGAGGTCTGGACAGGGCATTACCTATGGTAACCTCCTCAATCTCTGAATGGGTTTCTTCTTGAGTGTTCAGGGATACTACCAGGGACTCTCTATCATGTCAGGGTTTTAATCAAGTTTATATGGTATAGTTGGATTGTTTTTTTTTCACTTCGGCTGATGGATTTTATAATTTGCCTCCCCAACCTTTTCTACTACCTCATAAGGACTTTGCCATTTAGCCAGGAATTTACTCTTCACAGTAAGCACCAGTACTCAATCCCAAGGGTTAAATTGTCAAACCCTAGCTATAGCCTGTACCCCTCAGAATCATATTACCAGGTAGGTAGACCTCAGTTAGATACGTTGGTAGACCCTAGGGTAAGTAGGTAGGTCCAAGGCAGGTAGGTGGTAGGCCCCAGGTAGGTAGGTTGTTGGTAGGTCTCAGGTAGGTAGACCCCAGCTAGGTAGGTGAATAGATCCCAGGAAGGTGGGTAGGCCCCTAGTAGGAAGGTAGGTCCCAGTTAGGTAATCAGGCCCCAGTGTACACTCAACTCTGGGACTATGGGGCCTTTTGCATGTGTTCCCTCACATTGGGCATTACATTGCTGATGAGAATCTACATTCGGGCCACATGTTCTAATACACTTTTGTAGGGGGTGTCCTCACTCTTCCAGGTTTCCTTGGTGATATCCAGTAACCCATGTAATGGTCATATCTATAATGTTTACACTTTTATATGATTTTTATATACTTATTGATTGTTCTTCGTTCTCCGTCAGTCAATAAAGACTGGAGGTATGTATAAGATCTCAGCATAAGGGTGCTTTCCAACGGCGGTTTTGGTGTGAGTTTCTGCGTCCTTAAAAGCCTTTTACCAGCAAGTTTTTCGTTGTAGAGTGGGTTCATAAATCGGTGGATTCATGTTTTTTTAATGTGCAGAAATTTGGCTTTTTAAAACACCACATTTCATACATGTGGCCCATAGTCTAACTTGAGTTTACTGGCTGGTGATGATTAAGTCCTAGTATGTTGTAGTAAATTATCCAGTACTTGGTGAGATTAAATTTCGTTTTTTTTCTTTATTAAAAATAAAAAAAATATGCACCCCGGTGCAGAAGCTTCTTCCAACCGGGCCCGGGCGGCCCCCGGGGCGGGGGCGAAATGCAGGTGACGGCAGCCCGGAGCAGGATTGCGGCGGGAGGACGGTGGGAGAAAGCCCGCGAACTCCTGTGCGGCACCGCTCAGTGCCGGGCCGCTAAAGAAACGGGGAAAGCTGTCTCCCCGGGGAAGCCCGGGACAGGTATAAAACTTCCCCCACCATTTCGCGGGAAGCGGGAAGCGGGGGCGGGGGAGTCCCAGCCGCCGGGAGCCCCCTTCTAGAGCCGCTTTGGTACGTGCCACTACCCCTGACCGCGGCGGACAGATGGCTGGGACTGCTGCCCTTCCACCATCAGGGGAGCAGCGCAGCTGGAGCAGCCACTGGCCCGTTCCCGGGCGCGAGGGGGGCGCAAAAGGCAGCAGGACTTTTTATATGTTGGGGGGGTCATGCGCTCCCACATCCTCGTTTTCCTCAGTTCCTGATCATCTGGAGGACCCTGGATCGAGCCCTAGTCAGCCATACTCACCAGGCTCATCAGCCTTATACTCCTCTGGGCAACCCCTGCAAGCCACAGGGGCCGTGTTAGGGTCCAATAAATGCTCCGACAGCGGGGTTACCTGAACGATGCCATTTGGGGACTGCTCCCAGCACCTATTCGGAAAGGGGCGGGGGGAAACTATCGACCTTCGAGGACACCCTGGCTGCGAGCCCTGCTTGCCCCTCCCGCCATTTTAAAAGTGATCTGGCAGCTTGGGAAAGGGGCTGAGAATGCCCGGCACCCCAAAATTGATCCCTCAAAGCGGATGTCACTTTCCCTTTAAAATCAAGTACAGAAGCGCAACAAATTTAAAAATTCAGTAAAGATTCCATGCAGATTTAAGAGCCTCTCATGATACCCAGAGATCCCTTCAAAATTTGTAGATCATGTGATGATTTAGAAAAAAGAAATGGCGAAACAATATCCGGTGTGGGGCTGCCTTTAACGGGAAACCCAGGACTTTCCCCTGACTTTAACTAAATTTTCAATCTGTATGGGGGAAAAATGGAAGAGGCATTTTTAAATTGACAGGGAGCAAAGGGCCTTGAGAGCTCCCAGTCTTGATGTAAATAATCCTCGTGATGTGATATGTCGGATACATTATTTTTCGACTAAAGAGGCGATCATGAAAAAAGCAAAACTTTCCCCTAACCTGATGTACGAAGGCGCAAAAATATCCCGGTTTCCTGCCCCAGACACAAAATTTAGACTCGGTCGCGCTCAAACCTTATAACTGTTTTGCAAAACTCCAAACATACCGTCAATGGGGATTTCCCGTTCGCCCTTCAGGTGCGTCGCGGTGATGACACCTTTGCCATACGCTCGCCGGCAGACCTTCCCAATCATATCTCTCCCGGATTGGAGACAACAGGACGCCCAACGATCGATGAGGACTTTACTAACACAAGATGCTCGGGCCCCTCTGCGGTGGCCCTTCCACCGAGACCTCGCAGATTCTCCAGAAAGGAGTTGGGGGAAGATGCTTCCAGAGACTCTCAAAGACGTAGTCTCCCAGCTTCTGTGCGTGATCTAGAGTACAGAGGACACTCGAAGCTACTCCAATTGTCCCTCCTCTCGGCGGTCCCGATACATTATGCCGCCACGATCGGGCACCTGAGACTTTCGTGGCTGTGATGGTCTCATTTTCATGATGTCTGTGGTATTGTATACAGCCAAGTCTCCTGTGCTTTCCTCCCTCACACCTCTCCCCTTCCTTGCCTTCCTACCCCCCATTCCCCCCTTTCCCTTTTTTTTTTTTTCCTTCCCTCTCCCTTTCTCTCCTCCTCAGCCCTTCCATTCCCACCCTCTCCCCGCCCTTCCCCACCACAGGACTATGTTGGTTAACTTAGAGTTTGCCCCTCTTTATTATTACTATTTGTATCGATGTCTGCTAATATGTTGCCCGTTGGACAGTTATGTTATTGGCTACCCACACGCGGAGCATACTGGGCTTTTCAGCTTTTTCTGTTGGTTCTCCCACCGCAGGTGTATTGATAGGTGCAAAAAATACCTTTTATTATCCGTATACATTTCAGATAGGTGTTTTTTCACTTTGGCGCAGTCCAGCTTTGTTCATAGAGCCACCTTGCACTTAAATTTGAATACAGCAATTTTGTCGTCACTGCAGGTGTATTGATAGGTGCAAAAAATACCTTTTATTATCCGTATACATTTCAGATAGGTGTTTTTTTCACTTTGACGCAATGCAGTTTTGTTCATAGAGCCACCTTGCACTTAAATTTGAATACAGCAATTTTGTCGTCACCGCAGGTGTATTGATAGGTGCAAAAAATACCTTTTATTATCCGCATACTTTTCAGATAGGTGTTTTTTTTTCACTTTGGCGCAGTCCAGTTATGTTGATAGAGCCACCTTGCACTTAAATAGGTGTGGACAGCCTTACTTGTTGCTGGTCCGTTGCAGCACCCATGCTGCGAATGTTAGTTTTTTTGCCTTTGGAGATGCTTCTAGATCTCCTGCTAACCTTTACTTTCTCCATGTTGGTTTGTACTTGGTTTGCTGATCGGTCACTCTCTGCTTCGGGAACAGGGGATGCTGCCGCCTCTTCTCACAAGTTGGTCTTGATCTTATCACCATGACAAATGTCAAGATCTCCTCCTTCAATGTGAAGGAGCTCAACACGCCTGAGAAAAGGTCCCAAATACTGTACCAGATGCATAAGGCTGGTGCGCACATATTGTGTTTACAGGAGACTCACTTCTGCAAGACTAGCATGCCCAATTGGAGGAGTCGGTACTACCCTGCCTGGTGCCACAGTAGTGCTTCTGAGGGAAAGATAAAGGGGGTAGCAGTGCTTTTTCATAAATCAATACCCCACCAAATTCTGGAGGTCAGGGAAGACAGTGACGCCCGCTATATTTTTGTGAAATGCAACATACAGGGACACAACTTCACCATAGCCAATATTTACTCCCCCAACCATGGTCAACTGAGCTTCCTTGCAAAGGCTTTAGATGAGCTGAACGCTTTTGCACAAGGCCCCATCGTTCTATGTGGCGACCTCAATGTCGCCTTTCACCCTCCCCTTGACACGTCCACAGGACGCTCATCCATTTCGCTTAATAAACTAAATAAAATCAAAAAGCTTTTACACGACATGCAAATATGCGATGTATGGTGACTTACTCATCATAATACGAAAGATTACACTTTCTTTTCACCCCCCCCCCATCAGACGTATAGTCACATTGACTATGTTCTCCTGCACCACTCTTTACTTCCACACATGAAGGCAACCTCTATTGACCCGATCTTATGTCCGATCATGCTCCGGTCCACTGCGTGATGCGCGTCCCAAATACAAGTCATAGTGCGTCCTTGTGGATATTGAATGAGTCCCTCCTTAACGACGCTCTGTGCCTAGCGGAATTGAAGAAATCTGTCCAGCGATTTGTGGAAGATCACTCGGCAGACCCTACTTCTCCGCAAGTTAAGTGGGAAGCGTTAAAATGCGGTATTCGAGGCGTACAAATTAAGCATGGCGCCAGGTTAAAGCGGGAGGCAAGAGCAAAGCTGACGGATATGCTTGCCAGGCTGCATCTTCTGGAAGTCTCCCATAAAAATGCCTGTGCAGACGCAACATATAGGGAACTGCTCCAGTTACGTAGTGACCTTCGCAGATTGCTGAACCAGAAAAATAAGCGATATCAACAAATTTGTGCTAGCTCGTTTTATGAATGGAGCAATAAACCCAGTAGAATGCTGGCTAGGGCACTACGCGACAAGAGGGCCTCACTCTATGTTCCGTCGATTAAAACTAAGTCGGACAGGATGGTTCATCTTACCTCGGAAATCCTGGACAGTTTCCGGGCATATTATTCTGAGTTCTATAGCCTTCCGAAAGCTCCTACTTCCTCAAAATCTCTAAAGCTAGCCGAATACCTCTCCCAAACAACCCTCCCACGGATTGACATAGAAAAACTTTCCACGCTGGAGGCCCCCTTCTCCCACAACGAAATGGAAAACGCAATTAAGGCTCTTCCGTCGGGTAAAAGCCCAGGCCCGACGGTTATACGTCTAAATTTTACAAACTATTGCGCACAGAGTTGCTAAACCCACTGTTAACTTCATTTAATTCTGTTTCGCCTGCCTCGTCCTTCCCTCCAACAGTCGCTTCAAGCATATATTACTGTTATCCCTAAGGAAGGGAAAGATCCTCTGCTTTGCTCTAGTTACCGCCCGATTTCCCCTTTAAACACGGATATAAAACTCTTCGCGAAACTGCTAGCCACGCGCTTAAACTCAATCTTGGGTGAGATAATTCACCTAGACCAGGTCGGATTTGTCCCTTCCCGGGAAGCTATGGATAACACCCTTAAGACATTCTCAATTATCCACCAAGTGCAGAAAAGGGGTGTGCCCTGTATGTTGCTATCACTGGATGCCGAAAAGGCGTTTGATAGGGTTGATTGGTCCTTCATGCACGCGTCGCTGGTAGACATAGGACTGGGTTCCCTTATAATACAACGAATTATGTCTCTCTATCAGAACCCCCATGCCCAAATAAGAATTAATGGCTCATTGTCTGCCCCGGTGGAGATACGAAATGGCACCAGGCAGGGGTGCCCTTTGTCGCCCATTCTCTACGTGTTTGTCATGGAGCGCCTCTTGCAAAACATCAGACGCAACCCAGACATTCGTGGTGTGACCTTTCAGCAGGCCCATTATAAGTGTGCAGCATACGCCGACGACTTCCTGCTATATGTCACGGAACCCTTGATCACTCTCCCGGTTCTGATGGCCTCCCTGAGACTCTTTGGAATCTTTTCTAACTCTAAAATAAATCTAAACAAATGTACTGCTCTCAATTTGGGTCTGGAGGACGCCATGGTGGAGGTCTTGAGGGTTAATTTTCCGTTTGTCTGGTCGTCAACATCTTTTAAATACCTAGGGGTTAATATTCCCGCTGACCTCCAGCTAACAGTAGATCTTAACTATAACTCTTTGACGAGTGTAATTGTGACAGATCTAGCTCAGTGGCATAAAAAAAGACTTCTCCTGGCTGGGTCGGGTTAGCATTGTTAAGATGAATGTGTTGCCCAGACTGCTGTACTTGTTCCAAGCTATACCCTTCCTGTTGCCCAGGTCCTTCTTTCAATCCCTAGACAAACACATCCGAGACTTCATATGGGCTGGTAAGAAACCTAGGATTGCGAGAACGATGCTGCAGGCCAAAAAGAGAGGGCGGTCTTGCTCTGCCGGATTTCAAGGCGTACTATGTTGCTTCGGTAGCAGTGCGTTTTGTTAATTGGTACCGCAATAGGAACTCAAAACTTTGGGTTGGCTTAGGGGAACAGATTTACGGTGCACCCTTATCCAACCTCCCCTGGATGCATGCCTCCTCCTTTCATAAACCGGATATACTTGCCCTTCCATTGGTAGTGCAGCACTCCCTGCTTGCCTGGTGCACCTATGGCATGCACATGGACCTGTTACCCCTGACGGCCCTCTAACTCCGGTGCTCCACAATCCCGCACTCGACTTGGGGAACCTTGCTAAGACTACAGCTAGACTTGGTATCAAATAACCCGTAGTGTTCAGGGACATGACTTCTTCTTCATCTCTACTTACTATAGAGGAAGCATCATTTGAATTGCGCCCTCTGCCACTTAACTGGCTCACGTTTATGCAGATCTCACATTTTTTATGCCAGAAATAAACAGAAACTTGATCTGCATAGGGAATTATACCCGTTCGAACAGATATGTGTGAGGCCTCAATCATCCTCTCATCTTATCTCTCAGATATATGTGCTTCTCATTCATTCCTTGACCAAGAGTGGCACGGCATATCGTGAAGGCTGGGCTAGGGAGTTACAGGGTTCCCTCTCAGAAGAGGACTGGGAAAAGGCTAGTGTCCTATCATACAAAGAGCTTACACCCTGTCGGTTACAAGAACTCAATTTTAAGGTGATGTCGCGCTGGTACCGTGTACCCGCTCTACACGCTGCCTTTCCCATGGTCCCCGAGTGTTGCTGGAGATGTGGATCTGCAGTAGGCACCATGACACACATATGGTGGGACTGTCCAGAGATTCAGCCTTTCTGGATTAAAGTGATAGAAGTGATTGAGAAGGTAGTGGCATTACGGCTACAGAACGATCCTCGTGTACTGCTCTTGTTTATTCCCCTCCACATGTCGGTCCTGCAAGGCAGCCTAACGGTGTTCATGTTATCTGCTGCTAAGGCCTTAATACCCCGACTTTGGATATCTACGGAAACTCCTACTCTCACGGGGTGGTTCAAGGACATATTCTCCCTTCAGCGCATGGAGGAACTTAGGGCTGATAGGGGACTGATGATGGATAAGTACCATGCCACATGGTCAGAGTGGGTGTCATTTTGTGCTTCATCGGAATATACGACTCTGATATGAGACGCTACTGGGTGTATTAGGAGGACCGCTGCTCAGGCACCTCTTGGCGCATTCTCCCCTCCTGGTGAATTGGTGGAGGGTGCTCCCCCGTCTTCTTTTGCGCAGTTTGGATGACCGATCTCGCTGGTTTGTTTTATTTGTTTTTTTTCTCTGTTTGGTTATGATAGTCTGTGTTCTTTCACATTACTGACTGATAGCTTAAATATGCTCAGTATAGGGAACTCTAAGTGCGCTTCTTACAGAATAGTAGAATGTTTAATTACCTTCCCTATGCTTTTGAGATTACTTCAGGGATGTATATGTCTCGTTTTGTTTACTAGATTTTGTTTATATTGCATCCGGATAGAAGGATGTTCTACGTTATCTCCACTGGCGGACTCTGTCAACCTGACGCCCACGCGCCAGGAATAGTTTCCTAATTGCGGTTTTATATTTCTGATACTATTGTTATATCTTTTCTCACATATGATATTGTCATTTGTTCAGTGATGTTTGTGATATTACAGTCTCAATAAATCTTGTTGAATTTGAAAAAAAAAATAATATATACAAACAGTGCTAAACAAAAGCACACATCTGTTATGCATTTTGAATCTCTTAGTGGAATCTTAGAATAGCATAGTGTGTGTTAATAGGTAACACCCTTAAATGACATTCATTAGAAAACCAGGTGAAAATTAACTCTATAGTTTCAGGCATATTAAACAACTATATCAGGGGGAAAACAAAGATAAAACACATACAACGTATAGCAGATCTGATTTATAATTAAGACCATTCGAATATCTAGTATTTAATGTCAGTATCGAAAAAGCCTCACTATCCATAAGCAGTTTTCTCCAGTTCCCTCCTTTTGACTGGTTTATCTACTTTTTCAGAGCAATAACCCTAAGAGTATCTATAGTATTGTGATGAAGATCCCTAAAATGCTGAGAGGCTCCTTATTAAGATCTTACGTTTGGATGTGTGATATCATATATGTGTTCCCATGTTCTTTGAGACAAGCATCTAGAGGTACAACCAATATAGTGCAGATTACATTCCTTACAAAAAAATCATATATACCACATTTCTGCTTTGACAATATAGTTTTTGATGTTATATTGTTTTTGTTGTGCCATATAAGAAATCAATACAATCTCGATTGTCTACCTTTTTAACCCCTTACTGCTGCAGCCAGTTTTGACCTCCATGACAGAGCCACATTTTTTGAAATCTGACGTGTCACTTTTGTGAGAATAACTCTTTTGATACTTTTACCTATCTATGTGATTCAGAGACTGTTTTTTCATGACACATTGTGCTTTAAGTTAGTAAGAAATGTTGGTCCAAACAATCTTTATTTATTTGTTGAAAATATAAAATATTGTGAAAAATTAGAAAAATTTGCCATTTTCAAACTTCAAAAATGTCTGCGTGTAAGACAGATAGATGCTAGTTATAAGCTATTTTAAGTGAAACAACTACCATGGGTGACATGTATGAATGGGGCAGCGCCAGATATTTGGCATCTTTTCAGCCCAATATCAGGTGTAGCCTCGTTCATACATGTTTGAGGGAGGCAGAGCACATAAGAACCGCAGCAAAGCTACATATTTATAGCTTCGCTGCGGCATTTCTAGGGGCATTACAGCTGGAACAGGTATACCACTTTCAAAATGGTATACCTAAGCCAGAAATGTCGCCCTAGCACTAGAATGTGCCTGACTTATGACCCGCGGGTTCATAAATCAGGCGCATTCTATGCCATTTGACTTTAACACGCCCCATATGTCCACTGCAGGTTTGCATCATTTTTAAATGGCTTTTTATTTTATTTTTTTACAACGTTACAGGGCATAGAAATTTAGTAGTAATTTTTCACATTTTCAAGAAAATTTGGAATATACAGTTTTGCTCAAAAGTTTACATACCCTGGCAGAATTTTTTCTTTCTTGGCCTTTTGTCAGAGAACATGAATGATAACACAAAACTTTTTTTCCACTCATGGTTAGTGTTGGGTGAAGCCATTTATTGTCAAACTACTGTGTTTTCTCTTTTCAAATCATAATGACACCAAAAATATCCAAATGACCCTGATCAAAAGTTTACATACACTAGAGATTTTGACCCGGTAAAATGCACAGAAGTTGAAACAAATGGGTTTGAATGGCTACTAAAGGTAACATCCTCACCTGTGACCTGTTTGCTTGTAATCAGTGTGTGTGTGCATAAAAGCTAAGTAAGTTTCTGGGATCCAGACAAATTCTTGCATCTTTCATCCAGCCACTGACATTTCTGGATTATAAATTATGGGGAAAGCAAAAGAATTGTCAACGGATCTACGGGAAAAGGTAGTTGAACTGTATAAAACCGGAAAAGGATACAAAAAGATATCCAAGGAATTGATAATGTCAGTCTGCAGTGTTCAAACTGTTAACAAATGGAAAATCAGGGGCTCTGTGAAAAACAAACCATGGTCAGGTAGACCAACAAAAATTTCAGTCACAACTGCCAGGAAAATTTTTCGGGATGCAAAGAAAAACCCACAAATAGCACTAGCTGAAATACAGGGCTCTCTGAAAACTAGCGGTGTGGCTGTTTCAAAATGCACAATAAGGAGGCACTTGAAGAAAAATGGGCTGCATGGTCGAGTCGCTAGAAGAAAGCCATTACTGTGCAAATCCCACAAAGTATCTCTCCTACAATATGCCAAACAGCACAGAGACAAGCCTCGAAACGTCTGGAACAAGGTAATTTGGAGTGATGAGACCAAAATCGAACTTTTGGTCACAACCATAAATGTTAAATTTTAGAGGTGTCAACAAGTCCTATGATGAAAGGCACACCATTCTTACTGTAAAGAACAGAGATGGATCGCTGATGTTTTGGGGATGTGTGAGCTTAAAAGGCACAGAATGCTTGGTCAAAGTTGAAGGAAAGATGAATGCAGCACATTATCAGCAAATACTGGAGGCAAATTTGCACTCATCAGCCCGGAAGCTGCGCATGGGACGTACTTGGACGTTCCAACATGACAACGATACAAAACACAAGGCCATGTTGACCTGTCATTGGCTCCAGCAGAACAAAGTGAAGGTTTTGGAGTGGCCATCTCAGTCTCCTGATCTCAATATCATTGAGCCACTCTGGGGAGATTTCAAGCACACAGTTCATGCAAGACAGCCTGGGAATTTACATAAACTGAAGGCTTTTTGCCAAGAAGGGCAGCTTTACCATCTGAGAAAATAAAGAGCCTCGTCCACAACTACCACAAAATACTTCAAGCTCTCATTGATGTTAGAGGGGGCAATACATGTTATTAAGAACTGGGTTATGTGAACTTTTGATCAGGGTCATTTGGATGTTTTTGGTTGTCATTATGATTTAAAAAGAGAAAACACAGTAGCTTGACAATAAATAGCTTCACCCAACCACTAACCATGAATGGGAAAAAAGTTTGTGTGTTATCATTCATATTCTCCGAAAAAAGGGTGAAGAAAGCAAAAATTCAGCCAAGGTATGTAAACTTTTGAGCATAACTGTGTATTTTTTAGGGACCAGTCCAGTTCTGACATGGCTTTGAGGCCCCTGTATGTAAAATACCCCCATAAATGACCTCAGCTAAGAAACTACACCCCTTAAAGCACTTACAACAGTATTTAGGAATTTTATTAACCCTTTAGGCATTTCACTAAATTAAATCAAAATGGAGGTGAAATTTCAAAATTTAACTTTTTTGCAGATTTGCAGTTTTTATCCATTATTCACAGGAACACGGTAGATGTCACCATGGAAATGCAACTTAATATTTATTCACCAGAAACTGCCATTTTCATAGATATCCCATATGTGGTCCTATTGAGCTATTTGGTTCAACCACAAGTCTCAGAGTAAAAGGAGCACCTATCAGACTTTGGGGTCTAATTTTCAATCCGACTTTATTTATGTGCCATTTCAGGTTGCAGACACCCTAAGGTGCTAAACCTTAATAAACAACCCTAAAAAACCCATATTGTAAACTACACCCCTTAAGGAATATATCCAGGAGTGTAGTGAGCATATTGACTCACAGGTGTTTCACAATTGTTTTAAGCGTTAGGGTGTGAAAAAAAAATTTTTTTTCCAACAATCTGGAAATTTAGCTGAAAATGTTTAATTTTTGCAAGGAATCCTGGAAAAAAAACACCCACCTTTTGTTATGCATTTTCTTCCAAGTTTGGCAATAACCTATATGTGGGTGTAAACTGTTTTGGTGCATGGCAGAGTGTATAAGGGAGGGAGCGCTATTTGGCTTTTGGAATGCAGATTTTGGTGGGTGCCGTGTCTCATTTGCAAAGCGCCAAAAGTACCAGAACAGGTAACTCCCTTCAGAAGTTGCCCCATTTTGGATTCAACACACTTCATGGATCTTATCTAGGACTGTACTGTGCATTTTGGGCACACAGGTGTTTCAAAGTTTTTTAATATTGGGCCATGAAAATGAGGGGAAAAACGGAGTTCCAAAATGTTTTTTTTGGGCTTCAATTGTACACCATTTGCCTTGTGGTATATATGACATGATAACTTTACGATGTGAGTCGGTACAATTACAATTGTATAAATTTTATATAGTTTTTTTTTGTTTTATTACTTTTGCACAATAGAAACGCGTTAATGAAAAAAAACATTTTTTTTATGTTTTCATAGTCTGAGAGCCATAACATAGTCTGATATTTGATCACTTTTTGTGAGGCATTTTGAACAAAATAAAGCAATCCTGGTAGTGTTTTTTATTTTTAACACCAGTCACCGTGCGGTATAAATGACATGCTAGCTTTACTCAACAGGTCGATTAGATTACAGCGATACCCAATTTGTATTTTTTTTAAATCTTTTACTGCTTTCACACAATAAAAACACTTATATTCAAAAAGCAAAACCCGTTTTTGCTTTGCCATAGTCTGAGAGCCACAACATTTTTATTTTTCTGTGTACAGAGATGTGTAGGGGCTTGTTTTTTGTGGCATGAGTTGACGTTTTTATTCGTATCATTTTTGGGGGGACAAGGCTCTTTTATCGGTTTTAAATCTGTTTTTTGAAAGCAGAGTGGAAAAAATACTGAAATACTAGTAGTGATTTTTAATTTTATTTTTAACAGGGCTCACCGTACAGTATACTTCACAAGTTAGTTTTACTCCCTGGGTCAAGAGGATTATGACGATACCCAATTTATATAGTTTTTATGTGCGCTGTAAAAAAACGTTTTTATTTTGGAAAACAATATTTATGTATCGCCGTCTTCTGATTGTAAGGCCTTTTTTTACAGGAAGAACTGACATTTTAATTGGCACCACTTTGGCATTTATATGAGTTTTTGATCACTTTTTATTCCATTTTATGTGCTGCGGGATGAATAAAAATTATATCACGAAATTCTGTGATTTTTTTTTATTTTTTTTATGGTATTCACCGTTTGGTTTAATTAACATGACAGATCTGTAGGATAGGTAGAGTGGGTAAAAAAAGTATTTTTTAGTCAGCCCCTAGTGATGAGCGATTGTGTCAACTATCGTTATCGAGTCGATATCGTCAATCATCATGCCGATATCCAATAACAGATTATTGCCGATGACCATTAAAGACTATGGGAGAGGAACAACACCTTCATTCTTACACCCAAACAGGGGTGGAGAAGCTGGAAGTAACATCCACAACAGTAGACTGGATACGTGCTACATCTTAGGCAAGACAATTAGGCAACAAGAGTCACAGAAAAAAACCGACAGACTATTCACTATCCCTGTCTTGTACCAAAGCATGACCCTTAAACCTGCATGACCCAACGATTAAAAAGTGCCAGAAGGCAGTATTATTTGAACCATCATTTTCCTTGAACTGGACATTGACTATGCCTGTCCTGGACCGCAGTATGACCCTTAAACCTGTCTGACCCACAGATTAAAAAGTGCCAGAAAAAGGAATCTTTAAAGCAGTATTTTAGTGAAATGGACATTGACTATCCATATCCTGTAATGCAGCATGACCCAAAAACCGGCACAGGTGCCCTTATAGACCATCAGCAGAATACTTCGCAATAAGAAAAAAACTATATTAAAAACAACTAGTTTTCCAATACTGCTGCTGCTAGAGCTACCTGCCATTCTACTGGTGACATTGTTCCACCGTGACATTAGAATGTGAAGCAAACGAAATAGATATCCCCAGTAAGTCAACAAGGCCTGTCTGAAAATCCTGGATTCTGCTGTCAAGTGGGTTGAAGGAAATTACTGATCAAGGCAGGTAAGGCTGTAAACGTGGATCACGCAGGTTCAACTAGCAGGGCTGGAGTTACAGTGGGTGCGGTGAGAGCCAGGGCTGGTGTTCGTCATCTATTAACATGCAGGTTCAGCTAGCAGGGCTGGAGTTACAGTGGGTGCGGTGAGAGCCAGGGCTGGCGTCCGTCATTTATTATCACGGCAAAAATGCCCTTATGATTGAGCAACGAAAACAGTCGTGCTGAAGCAGAGTGCGGAAGCGGAAGTGTGAGCTAAGACCTCCTCAGTACACAGTCAAGACCTGGTTAGCGCTTGAGAAATTTCTGCCTCTACGAGAGTGCTTGCCCCTCCGTATGAGTGCAGACCAATTGAGCTTCACTTGGAAATGCTGGTGGTTGACGCTCCTGTTCCAACCAGGTGCCCTTTTTCTTGGCTTTTTTTTCTCGTTTTACTCAACGTGCTGGAGGAAATTGTCTCTGTTCTTTGTTCTCTGTCCGTGCTCCATACTCCATGTCCTTAAATAAATTTATCTGTTAAAGTCTTCCTGTTCCTCCTTGTACAATTCGGGGAAAATTTTTTGGGTTTTCGCTTTTTGTACATGAAAATTTTTTTAGTATTTTTTAAATTTAAAAAAAAACACTTTTTTAAAAATTTTGGAGGGAATCCTTCAGTATTTGTTTTCTTTTTTTTTTTAAAATTGTATTAAAGGGGTTTGGGGTTTCTCATTTCGGGGATTTTAGCTATGTTAAGGATTTGAAAAAAACAAGTCTTTTTTTGAATAGGGTGCCCTTTAAAACATTTCCCTACTTATTCTGTTTTTGACACCCACCTTCCCCCAAAAAAATTTCTAAAAATTGACCCTTCAAAAAACTTTTGACAATTGTGAGGGAAAAAAAGTTTTTAAAGAAAAAAACCACTTTTTTTTTAAAAAGGGCCCTTTTGATAGCTGTATTTCCAGCGAAAGCCCCAAAAAATTTAAAATCTGCCCTTTTTGAGCCCTCTTGACAATTGTTATGAAAAAATTTGTTGTTAGAAACCACTTTTTTTTAAAAAATAAAAACCTGTGGGGTATAGCTGTTTTTCACAGCCCCATGATAAAAAAAAAATTTTAAAAATGACTTTCAGCCATGTTAAAAATTTTTTGGGGGGAGAAATCCCCACTTAGAAGCAAAATTTTTCTGTTCCAAAGGACCTTGATTATTTTGGGGAATCTTTTAGCAAACATGCCCCCAAAACCAGGGGACGTTGCAAAAAATTTTTAAATTGAAGAAGCGAATAAATGGAATATGGTTTTTTCTTTTGAACCGGGGGTTTTAAAAATTTTGGGTTTTTCTTTTCATTTCCCCCTAAAAAACCAAAAAAAGGGCCCTTTTGGGGGAAAACTGGGGAATAAAAATTGCAGTAGGAATGATTATTTAAAAAAAAACTTTTTTTTAAGAGGACCTTTTCTTTTGGAAGGGGGAATGTGAAGTAGACCAGCAACTTATCGGTACCTGGGAAAATTTGGGGGCAAAAAAACATCATCAGAGATCCCCCCTGGTTTAATCTTGATGAAAAGTAAAATCGTTTCCACATTATCAGGGGAAAAGCCGGAGCGTTTGTCTGTTGTGACTCTTTCAGCTGTGTAAAGGTTCCCCCTCAGATATGCCCTGGCTGGGGGGCCGGGGGAACAAATACCTCTATGGCTTTAGTGAGGGGAGTTGGGGGGGCCCGGGCCTTTTAATCCATTTTGGATCCCCAGAAAGGTTGTTTTGGGCCGGAACTACCCAAAAAACACCGGTTTTTGGAGATTAGTTGATTTTGTTTTATGGGCTTGCATTTTTGGCAAAGATCTAAAAGAACTTTTGGGGAAAAAAATTCCCCTTTTATTCCTTTTTTTTATGCCCTCCCTAAAATACATAAGTTTTTTAGTTAATTTCCCCCAGTTCGACCCCTTGTTTCAGGGTAGGGGTTCTATTTTTTGCCCTATTGCCCTTTTTTTGGAAAAAAATTCTTTGGGTTTAGCTGTTACGGGTAAATCCTATATTAGAGTACAACAGATTTCCCAAATAAAATTTTTGAAGTTTTAAATTAATTAAAAATGTTTCTTAGTATCCTTTAAAGTTTTCAATCTTATATGTTATCAGTCTTTTGAGAGGTTAGCGGTTTAAAATTTTTTTTGGGTATCTGGGGAATACTTTGGGATTTCAAGAAAAGTTTTTTATTCAATTTTGGGGGCACTGCCATGGGATCGAATGTTGCCCAAGTATTTTCGAATATGTTTATGGCCAATTGGAGGAGGAACCAAACTTTGTATCCCCACCATCAGGGTAATTTTCCCTAGATGGTTTTGGAAAAACATAGATGATGTTTTTGTTAATTTTGGGGGGGCTTTGCAGCTGAATTGATGAATTTTTTGAGTTTTTGAATTTATGGATCCAGACTTTAAATTTCCCATGAAAATTTTCCCCAAAAAAATTTCCCGTTTTTGGGGCACTTGGGGTTTTGGAAAAATGGCAATTTTAAATTTATTACAGAATTTTTTGTCAAGGAGACAGGGAAAATTTTTTGTTTCAAATTCAAAAGCTTTCATCCCGCCCCCTGTTTGAATCGTTTCCTTATAGTCAGTTTTAAGGGGTTTAAAAAGGAAAAGTAGATGATTTCCCTTTTTTTTGGAAACTAGACTAAGTAAAATGTCCTCAAAAATTTAAAAAAACAGGGATATCCGATAGGGTTTTTTCCTCTCAACATCATAAAGGGAGATATGTTGGTTTGGTCATTTTTTTTGAAGGTTAAAAAAAAAGGACAAAACAACCCCCCTTATTTTCGTTTGTTTCTACCTATTTTTCAGGTTTTCTAAACAAATTTTAAAAAAATCATTAAAAAAGAATTTGGAAATTTTTTTAAAAACCAAAAAATTTCCAAAAATAACGGAAAATTTTTTGCCCTCCTTTAAAAAGGGTTACAGGAGGAATTTAAAATTTTAAAAACATTCTTGTTTCAGCGATTTTTAAAGGGAAAATTTAAAAGTGCGCCAAAATTTTTTTTGGGCCACAAAAAAAATTTGGGTTTTTTTCCTTTTTCACTTGTTTTTTTGTTTTTGAATTTTTTTAGGGTGGAAAAAATTTATACCCTCCTTAAACAAAACAACTAGAGATGGGGAATTTTTTCCCGGGAAAATTTGGTTTTGTTCACTTCGCCAAATTTCTCGGGGAAAAAAAAAACTTTGTTTTTTGAATTACTTGGCACGAATCACGTTAAAAAAACAGCTATTTTAAGGGTGCCCCCGAGCCCGCTGGGGGCTGTAGAACGGGTTTTGCCTTTTTAAATATGAGAGGGAGTTGGTTTTTGGGTTTTATCAATTTTTGTTTTTTTTAGTTTGGAAAAGCACCTGACGCCGCCCCTCTTAAACCCCTTCACTAAAAAAATTCCTTGGGGACTTAAGAGGGCAAAAAAAGACCAAAAAAACGGACCAAGGGGGGGAAAGTAGCCTGATAAAATCATGGGGAAAAGGGCAGCTGGAAAAAAACAAGTGAGGGCCCCAGGTGGCAAAATCAGTGACAGAAATGTGGAGGGGGACGGCCCGGGAGCCAAAAGCGGGATGAGTCCCCCCGAGAGTGGCCCCAAATTTACTTTCTGGGGTGGCAAAAACAGGGGTAGGGGCCCCAGAAAGGGGGAAAAAAAAGACACAGGGGTTAGGTCACGGCCGCAGCCATAGCGCAGCCCTTAGGTCAGACAGTGGCACAAAAATTTAAAAGTGTGTAGGTCACCCGGGAGCAGCCCAGCGCAAACATGGGTTCAGGGCAGTGGGACAATGACAAGTGTGTAGGTTTAAACAGCAGGGCCCCAGCGCAGCATGAAAGGGCAGCAGTGGAAAAATGACCCCAGGGTGTAGGTCACGGGAAAACGCAGCATGGGGTTAGACAGTGGCAGAATTTATATTCTGGAGGTGGCCAAAAAAACAGGAAATAGGCCCCAGGAGGGGCAATGCATGTGGAGGGCACGGGGGGAGCAGCCCAGCAGCAGCATGAGGGGTCAGGACAGTGGCAAAATTACATTCTTTGGGGAGGTGGCAAAAACGGGATTGGGCCACAGAGTGGGACAAGACCAGGTGTAGGTCACGGCAGCACATGGGGTCAGAAGTGGCAAAAGGGCACAGTGTTAGGTCACGGAGCAGCGCTGAGGTCGGGGCAGTGGCAAAATGACACAGTTTTGGGTCACGGCGCGCAAGGTCAACAGTGGCCTTGACAGTGTGTGGGGTCACGGAGCACAGCATGGGGCAGGCATGGGCGATGATACATGTGTGGGGCACGGCAGCAGCAAGTCAGGCAGTGCACAATAATTTTGGGAGGTGGCAAAAACAATGGGCCACAGAGGGGACAAACACGTGTGAGGTCCGGCAGCACATGGGGTCAAATGGCACAATGACACAGTGTTAGGTCACGGAGCACCACAGGAACAGCATAGGTCAGACAGTGGCAAATCACATTCTGGAGGTGGCAAAAACAAAGTAGGCCCACAGATGGGGACAATGACCATGTTAGGTCACGGCGGGCACGCATGGGGTCAACAGGGGAAAATGACACGGTGTAGGTCACGGCGCAGCCACAGGAGCAGCATGAGGTCAGAAAGGGGCCCCCCAATGAACAGTTGTGGACGGCAGCAGCGCTGAAGGTCAGACGTGGCAAGGAAACTGGAGGGGGCAAAAACAGGATGGGCCACAGGTGGACAATAACACAGTGTGGAGGCACGGCAGCAGCCACGCAGCACGGGGGTCGAAGTGGCACAATGACACAGTGTGGGGGGTGGATGGCAATCCAGCCCCCTGGTAAAAAGGTTTTTTGGGCAGATGGAAAACGTCAGCAATATTGGCACAGGCGGGTGGGGGCACAAAAATAGGGGCTGAGGCGGGTAGTTTGAACCCAGACTCATTTCTCACAGTTTATGGGCGTCATGGCTGATGTAGTCTGACGCCTAACATTGGTGGTGGAAATCCGGCTGATCCACCCCCTGATTCATCTTGACAAAGGGCATCTTCCACATTTCCCGTGGGCAACAGGTTCTCCTTGGGCTAACGAGGCCCCCGCCGCACTGAAACCCGCTCTGATGCCACACTCGGCCCGGGAGGGAAAACTTTCCACGAAAATCGGGGAATTCGGCCACACATCCATTTGGGTGCCCAGTAGTCCGCGGATTTTTAACTGGGGGGGGAGGTCTGTCCAATAGGCCCCCCACCTGTTGGTTCAGGGGCTGCTCCAGGGCCTGCTGTGCCCGCTTTCTGGCGACACCCTCCTCACTAGGCGGGTGAAGGAAAGGGTCATCAGTGATCCAGACTTGGTTCTGCTGATGGGGCGGTTGCCCCCAAACCCCCCCACGCCCGGCGGTAGTTCTACGGTGGGAATTCCCCAGCCTGTCAAGGAGGACGAGCCGCACATTGGCACGGCCAAATGATTACGGAGGGTTTCCCTATAGTATTTAAATTTGCCTCCCTCTCAAAAAGCTGGAAAAAGGGTCCCATTTTGGACCCGGTACGAGGGTCCAAATAGGGTGGAGAGCCAAAAGTCATCCCTCTGCCGGATGTACTATTGACTGTCACTACCGGCAAATAAGCATGCTGCGGGCATTTTTCACAAGTCCCTCCGAGGGGCTCCCCCCTTTCCCTGTATCTGCCAGGTGTTGGGGCCCACTGCCCTCTTCCTCATCTCATCCACCCCCCCCATGCCCCGCCCTCCTTCCTTGTCCCTGGGTAGAAAATCCACTCTTTCACCAAAAATCTTCTCTCCCAATGTCCTCCTCCTCCTCCTCCCCTTTCATCCCCCCGGACTCATTGGCCACGAGGTGTGCGCCCTCCCCATCCCCCCCAGACAGTTTTTCAGATCTGTTCCGGACATGAAGCATGGAATGACGTTATTCACCCAAAGTCCTGGCGACTACAAATAACATCGCCCCCCTCGAAAGGCCTCAAAAACGGCAGGTGTCACGCATGAGCTGCCACGGCTGACATCAATTTTACACAGGGGATCTTCTGTCGCCTGGATCATCAAAAAACGTTTAAGGGCCCCTCTCCTGTTATACAGTCGGCCCAAACAGGGCCAGGCGGGGGAATTTCAAGGGGTTGAAACATCGCATATCAGAGTGTGTTGGGGGGGGCCGTTCGGGGCCGCTCAACCGGGAGGGTGTTCCTGGCTTTGTACGAATGGATAAAGTGTATGCACAATTTCCTGGCCTTTTCAAATCTGCTGAAGATGGGTGGAAACTTCAAAACCCTTTTTTCACAACCAGTTTAAACCGGCGCCAGCAGGGCGCAGGCCCATCCCTCCCGGTGCAGCGCGGACACCATGTTCCCCCCATTGTCCTCCCGGGTTCCGATTTGCAGTTGGGCAAGAAAAGCCACACATCGATTTTTTGCGCATACGGGGCATTTCCTCCCCGTGTGACTCGTTCGCCGGGGCAAGCCGGGTGTAGAACTGCGTACACCGCTGTGCCCTACACATGTGGTATGTGGAGCAGTACTTGTGGGGGGGCTGGATGGGGGTGGGGTGGAGGGAGGGAAGGGGGAAAATTTGGCGAGGAGCAGCAGTTTGACAACGTGGAGGGGGGAAAAAGCGGGCGTCTCCTGTCCAAGTTGTTGGTGTGCCGGGGCCAACACATTCCCAACCAGTGGGGCCGAAAGACTGTATGGCCCTGACCGTAGTTACAGCTCCAAGTCCGCGCTGCCGGGTGCACCTTAAAACAACCGATAACTTAAGAACTGGCCCACCTTTCCCTTTTTCTAAAAATTTTATAATGCTGGGTTTCCCCTTTTTTGGAAAAAAATACGGCTTGGAACTCTCCATCTGGGCTCGGCACAAGCCATTATTTCCCCCTAAATGTCAAGTCCCCTTTTGGAAAGGGGGGGGACTGCGTACCAAAAATTTGGGACAGGAGCACGGCACTGCTCACCTAGAGGTTTGGACGCATAATTTGTCTCTTGCAATCGCCTCGCTGAACGACGCTGGCGCCATGAGTAGCGAGGAGCGGGAGCATCGGGGACCGGGAGATGAGAAAAGAGAAACAGCCCCCTTCTGCAGGGTGGGGGGCCCTTGACTGGCTGCAAGGGAGCGTGCCCGGGGGCGCGGGTTTGGGGTGTTTTTGCTGCGGGGGCGGGATGGCCCACCACATCTGAGCCACTTTTTCTCCCGGGCCACCGGATGGTGACGCTGCTGTTTGAGCAGGGCCGTGGTCCCAAACGTTAGCCCCCGGGCCATGCTTCCTTTCGCTTACAGATTCAACAATGCCCTATTGGGCTCCTCGGTTCTTAGAAAAGAACGCCCACCCCCCGAGTAAGGAATTTTACCCCCAACGCACCGACTGAGTACAACTTGCCCCCCCCTTTGGACCCCTGTCTGCTATTTCTGGACCTGCAAAGGGGGTTTTTACCCCATGGCCCTTGGCTTCCGACCTAAAACTGCTGATCCTGCTAATCACGGCCACACGACCCACTTGCGGCTGGCAGCCCCTGACGCGAAAGCTGACGCCCTCTTTCCGAATGGGGAAGCCCTTGCCTCCCCGGCCCCAAGTGCGGTCGGCTACGTATCATCTATTTTGTTTCTTTTCACCTGCCCCATCACTTTGGGTTTCAGAGGCTGACCCTCACAACATGACCTCCCAAACCCCCTCTCCACATCTATACTTTGCCGCCTAAATCAAGAACAGGGGGTATTGGCCCCATTTCTTCCCCCAAAAGCTCTGACTGCCCCTCCAAAATTGTTCAAACCCCGCTTTTAGTGGGCTGACCCGCCCATTAGATCTTGGGTGAGGAACCGGTGGGGAAAAAAAAAGGGGGTTAGGGCAGGTGAGGGCCCCTGACCCGTCCCGGGGGCCTGCCAACTAAGGGTTGTGTCTGACGTTTCCCCCGACTCTTGCTGGGGTTGTCAATGTCACTGGAGGATTGAAACCTATCAACCAATCAAAAAACCTTTGGGGTTGCTATCGTCCCGGCCGCTAGATGACAGGGGCAGTTGTGGCCTACCAGGCCCCCTGCTCACGCCCCCTTCTGTGCTCACCTGCTACGGGGAATGTTTGTGCCTCTCCCACTCGCAGTGAAGAGCCTGCCACCTCCTTTCGACATCTTTTTTGTTCAAAAATGAAAACACTTTTTGATAAAGATATCTGTATTGATAAATAACCCCCCGTTTTTGACCCAAATAAACCCCACTAAGAAGCTTGGTAACCCGGGTTTTAAAAATTTGCGCCCACAAATGGGCGGGAAAAATTAAATTTGAAAGTGCCTTTTAAAAAAACTCGGTTTT
Organism: Phyllomedusa bahiana; assembly: GCA_025379985.1. NCBI lineage: Eukaryota > Metazoa > Chordata > Amphibia > Anura > Hylidae > Phyllomedusa > Phyllomedusa bahiana. Next base: position 2,145 of record JAODAL010049828.1, on the reverse strand, counting down.
TTACTGAATTTAAAAAAGCACAAACGGGCTTAATTCCCTTGGGATATGAATTATGCACAAATTATTTTGTGGCGATTAAAAATAAAGTTTCTTTTACGGGTACAACCAAACAACGTTTAAATTAAACCCCCGGATGTAAATTGCGAAAAAGAATTGAGCAGCCAAAAACTACTAGCTTTGTAGGTGTTAAAATTTGGTGTTTTCTACGTACACAAAAAGAAAAAAAATTTGTAATTAACCTCGTTTGTGAATTAGCTACGGGAAAAAATTGTTTTTTTTGGGCGGGAAAAAGACTTTTATTTTTGTCACACGCACAAAAACAACGCTTTTTAACCCCTGGATGAAAATTGCGCAAAAAAATTTGAGCGAGGGAAACACAACTTTGTAGCGTTTTTACAATTGCGTTTTTTCTCCTACACAACAAGAAAAAATTGTAATTAACCTTCGTTTGTGAATTTGCTACGGGAAAAAGATTTTTTTGGGGGTGAAAAAGACGGTTTTTGGAGTCAAAAACAGCAGCAGAAAAACGCTTAAATTTAACCCCGGATGAAATTGCGCAAAAAAAGGGGCGCGGGAAACTACAGCTTTGTACTGTTACAATTGCGTGTTTTCTACCTCACAACAAAGAAAAATTTGAAATTTAACCTTTTCGTTGTGAATTATGCTATAGGAAAATTGTATTTTTTTGGGGGTTGAAAAAGACTTTCTTGGGAGTCACAACAAGCAGAAACAACCCTTAAAAACCCCTATAAAAATTTCCAAAAGAATTGAGCAGCCAAAAAAAGAAGTGGTATTTGTATTAAAAAAACCCTTTTTTCTTTAAATAATAAAACAAAAACTGGCTTAAAATCCCCCTTGGTATCTGGCTGTGAGCAGATAGCTTTAAAACATTAATGCACTGGACTTCGATCCAATACCCCCAAAAAAATCAAAATAGAACATTAAGAAAGCAGTCTCTGGACAAGCTGAGACACTCCCAAAAATCGTTTTTATAAAAATCAGTTTTTTTCGTAACAACCCACCCGGGGCCCAGCACCCCCCCTGATCAGAACAGTGAGGGGGTATATTCCCAGCGTCGCGCCCGGACTTAATATTGGGGGTGACGTCCAGAACCCCGGCCGGTCTCTGATTGGTTCTTTCTTTGCACATGTCATGCAGGTTCCCTTCTTCCCCCCAGAGTGCTTTCCCCCTTTTAGCCCCATGTCCTCGAAAGCCATTTTATAAATCAAAAGAACATTTTGGGTTCTGAACAAAAGCCCGAATTTTGGGGTATTTTGGTGAACGAATTTTTCCCCTAAAATTTCCCTAAACGTTTTCCCATTTCGTTTAAAAATCGATTCCCCAAATCCTAAAAAAAACCCTTTTAAAAAAAAAACATAAATTTTCTAACTTTGTGGGAGTTTTTTACGTAAATTTAAAGAAAGTTTTTTGTCCTTGGGGGAACAAAATATTTTGGTGAAAACATCACAAAAAATTTTGAATTGTATCAATAAAATAAATCTACGATTCGAACTGGGAAGATAGATTCCCCCAGTGCCAAAAACTTTTTTCTGGAAAACAAAACCACAAGGGGGAGGTTTTTAAGGTTCATGACCCTTAAATCATTTCCCTAAAAAAAAAACGTGGGGGGGAATAGATGTTGCCCTTTAAAAAGGGGAAAGGGAAAATTCAGGGGGATCCCAAAAAATTTTAGAAAAATTTTTTTCCCAAAAGGGATGAATTTAAAATTTAAAATAAAACCCCCCAAATGTCCCGTTAAAATTGTTGTTTCCCCTTTTTTGGGTCATAATATCCTTTTAAAGTGTTAGGTGGGCCAGACATGCTAGTTTTTGTTTTTTTTTCATTTTATTTTTTAAATTAATTTTTTTTTTTCTTAATTCTTTTTGTTTTGGGAAAATTTCTTAAATTAGGGAATTACCACTGGACATTTAGGTGGGCGGCATCTGTGGCTCCGGTGTTATTTTTGGATGTTGAGGTCATTTAAATATATGTTTGAGCATCTGTTTTTGGTGAAAACCCCTTTATTTGTTTTGGCTCCCACGGGATAGGTCTGGGGATGCCCAAAAAGTTCTGTAAAGGAAATTCCCCTTTCCCTTACCTTGGAATTTGGGTTTATTTGTGTTTCCCCTTTTAAGTTTGCCCTCA
>JAODAL010049827.1:0-27868 GCA_025379985.1 Phyllomedusa bahiana | reverse complement strand
CCCCCGGACCGTCCCTGCCCTGTGCCGCCCCCCTGGCCGTAACCCCCGGCGCCTGTAGACCATCCCTGCGACCGCTCCCTGCGCCTGCTGACCACTCCCTGCGACCGCTCCCTGCACCTGCTGACCACTCCCTGCGCCTGTAGACCGCTCCCTGCGACCGCTCCCTGCGCCTGCTGACCACTCCCTGCGACCGCTCCCTGCGCCTGTAGACCGCTCCCTGCGCCTGTAGACCGCTCCCGGCGCCTGTAGACCACTCCCTACGCCCCCACTCTGCGCCTGCTGACCGCTCGCTGCGTCTGCTGACCACTACCTGCCATGGCTTACACTGTATGGATCATGTTTGCCACAGCAGGGGGAACGCCACTATCTTACCAGACATTTGCTTACCTTACAATCCCATAGAATCCCATTATTAAAGGGACACTACCATCAAAAAAAATTCTTCACATAGTGACAAGCAGCATATGACTATTATATGGAAATTTTTTATTTTTTTTTTAAACTTGGTGTTTTTATACATATATATCGTTAATTAAAGACGTCCCCTTTGTGAGGTCGCTAGCTTGGTAGATTATCGCTTGACGGTTGTTTTGCAGACCAACAATAGCCTGAGAGGCGAAAGTGTTATCAGCAGGACCTGATCATCTAGTATAATCTTACCTCTCCCTGTCCAGGGAACCATAGAGCAATCATCCTGTCATTACCTACTATATGTAATGAGACTACATAAAGATAAGCAGCAGCTGCAGTAAAGTCAACTCTGTTGATTCTATATGTCCTGTATTGTTCTTGTTATTGCCCTTTTCATCTAGTATAATCTGATCTTTCCACGTCCAGAGAACCATAGAACAATTATCCTGTTATTACCTACTATTTGTAATGAGACTACATAAAGATAAGCAGCAGCTGCAGTAAAGTCAACTCTGTTGATGCTATATGTTGTGTATTGTTCTTGTAATTGCCCTGTTCATCTAGTATAATCTGATCTATCCCTGTCCAGAGAACCATAGAGCAGTCTTCCTTTCATGACCTACTATTTGTAATGAGACTACATAGAGATAAGCAGCAGCTGCGGTAAAGTAATATTAGTCCACTCTGCTGATTCTATAGGTCATGTTTTGCTCTTGTCGTTGCCCAGTTAATCTAGTATAATCTTACCTCTCCCTATCCAGGAAACCATAGAACAATCATCCTGTCATTACCTACTATTTGTAATGAGATATGAGATAAGCAGCAGATGCAACAAAGTCAGATTAGTTCGCTCTGCTGATACTATATGTCCTGTATTGTTCTTGTTATTGCCCTGTTCATCTAGTATAATCTGATCTCTCCCTGTCCAAGGAACCATAGAGCAATCATCCTGTCATTACCTACCATTTGTAATAAGATAAGCAGCAGATGCAACAAAGTAAGATTGGTCTGCTCTGCTGTTTCTATATGTCATGTATTGTTCTTGTCATTGCCCTTTTCATCTAGTATAATCTGATCTATCTCTGTCCATAGAACCATAGAGCAATTCTCTTGTCATTACCTACTATTTGTAATGAGACAACATAGAGATAAGCAGCTGCAGTAAAGGGAGAAAAGTCTACCCGGCCATTCAGGAGTTTTTCTCTTTATTATCACAGCTGGAAAGGGATTTTATGTTATTTTACACGGGGGCTTCTCCATTTCCTATTTGCCGCCTCTCACTGTGCATTTGCTTCAGGTTCTCCCCATTGTCCAGATCTCCGCTTGTTGTCAGTGAAGCGGACCGTTTTCCTCTCGCTGCCCGGCCGCGTGCACGCTTCGTCCCCAGCCCACATGTGCATTTGCAGCCAGTTTTAGGTGGTTGACATCTTTTACCTGCGCTGATACATTGTAACAAACCGGGCAGGAGAAAGATGGGCGCTGCTGGATTTAGCTCACGGAGAACTGCCCAGATCAGAGGCAACTGTAACGAACTGTCAGCTGTGAGAAGCCGTCGCTCTGTACAGGCTTCAGCCCCTGCGTATAGATTATTATATGTCCGTTCAATGACAGCAAGTATAGATATGCATTAGAGAGAGAATCCAGGAAACCCCTTTATTGCCCCCTTGAGGTTATTGGGGGGAACAGTGAGGGTTAATACCCCCTGGTGAGGGTTATTGGGGGACAGGGAGGGTTAATGTCCTATATTGAGGGTTATTGGGAGCACAGGGAGGGTTAATGCCCTATATTGAGGGTTATTGGGGGACAGTGAGGGTTAATGTCCTATATTGAGGGTTATTGGGGCACAGTGAGGGTTTATTGCCAATTATGGGGGGTTATTGGGGGACAGTGAGGGTTAATGTCCTATATTGAGGGTTATTGGGGGACAGTGAGGGTTAATGTCCTATATTGAGGGTTATTGGGGGCACAGTGAGGGTTAATGTCCTATATTGAGGGTTATTGGGAGCACAGGGAGGGTTAATATCCTATATTGAGGGTTGTTGGGGAACAATGAGGGTTAATACCCCCTGGTGAGGGTTATTGGGGCACAGTGAGGGTTAATGCCCTATATTGAGGGTTATTGGGGGACAGTGAGGGTTAATGTCCTATATTGAGGGTTATTGGGAGCACAGGGAGGGTTAATGTCCTGTATTGAGGGTTATTGGGGGACACTGAGGGTTAATGCCCTATATTGAGGGTTATTGGGGGACAGTGAGGGTTAATGCCCTATATTGAGGGTTATTGGGGGACAGTGAGGGTTAAAGGGGTTGTCTCGCTACAATGATTGGGTTTTAATTAAAAGATCTTTAAAAAAAACAAGCAGCTTTGCAATATATGTTCATTACAAATGTCCTACTGATTTTGAGTTATCCCTGGTAGTAGTAGTGCATCAGCTCCTCAAATCACTATAGCCACCGACCTGTTGATTTTTATCTCACTGGCTGCCAGTCCTGGTGACTCATCAGCTTCTGAATACAGGCCAGAGCACAGATTCCCTCCTGCACAGTATGGGACCACTTGTGATGCTTCTGTAAGGGAGGGAGGGAGAGGGCTCTGGCTTCTGTGTCTGTGTGGATTAACCCTGTGTGTGCCTGCTCCCTCCTGCTCTCTACACAGATTGAGGAGAGCAGAGGTGAGGCTGATCTGTGGTCAGTACGATGTGACAGCAGTGAAGTGTGTTACTATGATCATGATGTGTGTGTGGAGCTCTGACTATACTAATAGAACAGATCAGGGGGGCATGTGAACAGTTCATATCCCTCCCTGCTCTGCTGTATTATTATAGTAACACACTTCACAGCTGCCCTGTGTCTGTTCTAACAGGGTTTGTTTGTTGTTGATTGAGATGTCCGTGGAGATTTGTATGCTAAGCAGGGGGTATAGGAACACTTACATCCCCCCTGCTCTGCTATTAGCATACACAGCTTCACAGACCTCTGGCTCCATAGCCACTCATAGATCAGCCCTCTCCCTGCTGTCTCCTGACTCTGTGGAGAGGAGCAGCAAGAGCTCGGCCACAGCAGCCGCACAGTGCAGCTGATCTAGCAGCAAGAGCCTGCAGCAGACCTAGGCAGGCACACACAGGGTTAACTCTGGCAGCAAACCCCCTCGCCCTCCCCCTGCTGTATAGAAGTTACTGCAGGAGAGCTGTCTGTGTGCTGAGGGGAGGGGGGAAGGGGGAGGAGAAGAGGCAGACAAGAAGCACGCCCCTGAATTCAAAAATCCTATGGTGCCAGACACACTGAGGTAGGCTGAAAGCCTATAGTGAGACAACCCCTTTAATGTCCTATATTGAGGGTTATTGGGGCACAGTGAGGGTTAATGCCCTATATTGAGGGTTATTGGGGCACAGTGAGGGTTAATGCCCTATATTGAGGGTTATTGGGGGCACAGTGAGGGTTAATGCCCTATATTGAGGGTTATTGGGGGCACAGTGAGGGTTAATGTCCTATATTGAGGGTTATTGGGGCACAGTGAGGGTTAATGCCCTATATTGAGGGTTATTTGGACACAGTGAGGGATAATGTCCTATATTGAGGGTTATTGGGGGCACAGTGAGGGTTAATGCCCTATATTGAGGGTTATTGGGGGCACAGTGAGGGTTAATGTCCTATATTGAGGGTTATTTGGACACAGTGAGGGTTAATGTCCTATATTGAGGGTTATTGGGGCACAGTGAGGGTTAATGTCCTATATTGAGCATTATTGGGGCACAGTGAGGGTTAATGCCCTATATTGAGCATTATTGGGGCACAGTGAGGGTTAATGCCCTATATTGAGGGTTATTGGGGCACAGTGAGGGTTAATGTCCTATATTGAGGGTTATTGGGGCACAGTGAGGGTTAATGCCCTATATTGAGCATTATTGGGGCACAGTGAGGGTTAATGCCCTATATTGAGGGTTATTGGGGGCACAGTGAGGGTTAATGTCCTATATTGAGGGTTATTGGGACACAGTGAGGGTTAATGTCCTATATTGAGGGTTATTGGGGCACAGTGAGGGTTAATGTCCTATATTGAGCGGTATTGGGGCACAGTGAGGGTTATTGGGGCACAGTGAGGGTTAATGCCCTATATTGAGCTTTATTGGGGCACAGTGAGGGTTAATGTCCTATATTGAGGGTTATTGGGGCACAGTGAGGGTTAATGTCCTATATTGAGCATTAATGGAGCACAGGGAGGGTTAATGTCCTATATTGAGGGTTATTGGGGGCACAGTGAGGGTTAATGTCCTATATTGAGGGTTATTGGGGCACAGTGAGGGTTAATGTCCTATATTGAGGGTTATTGGGGGCACAGTGAGGGTTAATGTCCTATATTGAGGGTTATTGGGGCACAGTGAGGATTAATGCCCTATATTGAGCATTAATGGAGCGCAGGGAGGGTTAATGTCCTATATTGAGGGTTATTGGGAGCACAGGGAGGGTTAATGCCCTATATTGAGGGTTATTGGGGCACAGTGAGGGTTAATGTCCTATATTGAGGGTTATTGGGGCACAGTGAGGGTTAATGTCCTATATTGTGGGTTCTTGGGGGCACTGTGAGGGTTAAGGTCCTATATTGAGGTTATTGGGGCACAGTGAGGGTTAATGCCCTATATTGAGGGTTATTGGGGCACAGTGAGGGTTAATGTCCTATTTTTGAGTTATTGGGGACAGTGAGGGTTAATGTCCTATTTGAGGGTTATTGGGGCACAGTGAGGGTTAATTCCCTTTATATGAGGGTTATTGGGGCACAGTGAGGGTTAATGTCCTATATTGAGGGTTATTGGGGCACAGTGAGGGTTAATGCCCTATATTGAGGGTTATTGGGGCACAGTGAGGGTTAATGTCCTATATTGAGGGTTATTGGGGGCACCGGGAGGGTTAATGTCCTATATTGAGGGTTATTGGGGCACAGTGAGGGTTAATGCCCTATATTGAGGGTTATTGGGGCACAGTGAGGGTTAATGTCCTATATTGAGGGTTATTGGGGCACAGTGAGGGTTAATGTCCTATATTGAGGGTTATTGGGGCACAGTGAGGGTTAATGTCCTATATTGAGGGTTATTGGGGCACAGTGAGGGTTAATGTCCTATATTGAGGGTTATTGGGGCACAGTGAGGGTTAATGCCCTATATTGAGGGTTATTGGGGCACAGTGAGGGTTAATGCCCTATATTGAGGGTTATTGGGGCACAGTGAGGGTTAATGTCCTATATTGAGCATTATTGGGGCACAGTGAGGGTTAATGTCCTATATTGAGGGTTATTGGGGCACAGTGAGGGTTAATGCCCTATATTGAGGGTTATTGGGGGCACAGTGAGGGTTAATGTCCTATATTGAGGGTTATTGGGGCACAGTGAGGGTTAATGTCCTATATTGAGGGTTATTGGGGGCACAGTGAGGGTTAATGTCCTATATTGGCATTTTGGGGCCAGTGGGGGTTTAAAATGCCATTTTTGGCATTTTTGGGGCCAGTGGGGTTTAATGCCCTATATTAAGATTATTGGGCCAGTGGGGGTTTTAATTTTAAATATTGGGGGTTTTTTGGGACAATGGGGTTTTAATGTCCTTATTGAGGGTTTTTGGGGACAGTGGGGGTTTTTAATGCCCTATATTGAGGATTATTGGGGCACAGGGAGGGTTAATGCCCTTTTTTGAGGGTTTTTGGGGGCCAGTGGGGGTTTAAATCCTATATTGAGGATTATTGGGGACAGGGGGGGTTAATGCCCTTATTGGGTTATTGGGGCACGGGAGGGTTAATGTCCTTTTTGGGTTATTGGGGAACGGGGAGGGTTAATGCCTATTTTGGGATTATTGGGGACAGTGAGGGTGAATGTCCTTTTTTGAGGGTTATTGGGGCACAGTGAGGGTTAATGTCCTATATTGAGCTTTAATGGAGCGCAGGGAGGGTTAATGTCCTATATTGAGGGTTATTGAGGCACGCTGCAGATCTGCGTATCTTGGGTGTGGACTGGAGATATCTCCAGGGGCTTGGCCGTCCTGTCTTCCCGTGCTTCCCTGCGCGCTGTGGCCCCGCTTCCCTCCTAAACCTTGGAGGCTGGATCTGTGGGTTGCATAAATGTCATGAGATTGCTGCTTTACTAGGGCAGTGCGTCGGCCAGGGGGGAGGCTGCTGTGTGTTGTGGGGGGGTGGGGGGTGGGAACGAGTCTCCAAAATATGAACCCAAAGATGAACTTTACTTTTTCATACATTATCTTTTTATCCACTGTCTGCAAACTGAACGAGCTCAGGTAGAACTACAAGTCTCAGCCAGATCCCAGGTGTGTGCAGCTTTTATCAGCAGGAGGTGACGCTGCCTGCAGTACCACCGCCTCATAGCTGACTACACAGGGGGCGCACACGCTGCCTGCAGTACCACAGCCTCTAGGTGATACACAGGGGGGGCACAGCTGCCCGCGTACCCCCGGTGACTACAAGGGGGGGCACACGTGCCTGCAGTACCACCGCCTCATAGGTGGGGCTACACAGGGGGCGCACCGTGCCTGCGTCCACCGCTATAGGGGACTACACGGGGGCGCAAACGGCGCCCGTCCACCCCCTCAGGGTGACTCAAAGGGGGGCACACGCTGCCTGCAGTACCATCGCCCCATAGGTGATACACAGGGGGGCACACGCTGCTGAGTACCCCCCCTCATAGTGACTACACAGGGGGGAACGTGCCCGCAGTACCCCCGGTGGGCTACACAGGGGGCGCACCGCTGCCCGCAGTAACCGGTGACTACACAGGGGGCGCCACGCGCCTGCAGTACACCCGGGGATTTACAGGGGGCGCACACGTGCCTCGTACCAAACGCCTAAGGTGACTACACAGGGGGCGCCACGCTGCCTGCAGTACCACCGCCTCATAGCTGACTACACAGGAGGGGGACACGCTGCCTGCAGTACCACCGCCCTTTGGTGACTAACAGGGGGCGCACCATGCCTGCATACCCCCGCCTCTAGGTGACTACACGGGGCGACACGTCCGCGTACCACCCGGGGACTACACAGGGGGCGACACGCTTCCTGCAGTACCACCCGGGGACTACAAGGGGGGCACACGCTGCCTGCGTCCACCGGTGATAACAGGGGGCGCACAGTGCCTGCGACCCCCGCCCCATAGGGGACTAACAGGGGGCGCACAGCGCCTGCAGTACCCCCTTTTGGGGGACTACACAGGGGGGCCCACACTCCCGCGTACCACCCCCTCATAGGTGACTACACAGGGGGCGCCAGTGCCTGCGTACCCTATAACGGGGGGACCATGCCTGGTACCACCCCTCATAGGTGTCACAGGGGGGCGCAACGCGCCTGCGTACCAGCCTCATAGTGCTACACAGGGGGCGCCCCCGCTCCTGCAGTACCCCGGTGACTCAAGGGGGGAAAACTGCCTGCAGTACCCCCGCCTCATAGGTGACTAAAAGGGGGCGCCACGTGCCTGCAGGTACCACCCCCTTTACTAAAGGGGGCGCACACGCTGCCTGCGGTACCACCGGGGGGACTACCCGGGGGCGACAGCTGCCTGCAGTACCCCCCCTCAAGGTAAAAACCAGGGGGCGCACACCTGCCGCATTTCCCCCGCCCATAGGTGACTACACGGGGGCGCACACGTGCCTGCAGTACCACCCCCTCATAGGTGACAAACCAGGGGGCGACACGCTGCCGCGAAACACCCCTCTAGGTGCTACAAGGGGGCGCAACGTGCCTGCGTACCCCCCCTCATAGGTAAAACACGGGGGGCACACTGCCTCCCGTACCACCCCTCATGGGACTACACAGGGGGCGCCACCGCTGCAGTACCACCGGGTTGACTCACAGGGGGGCCCCACTCCCTGCAACCCCGATTGACTACACAGGGGGCACACATCCCTGCAGTACCCCCCCATAGGGACTACACAGGGGGGGAAACCGCTCCTGCGTCCCACCCCCTCATAGGGGGACTACACAGGGGGGACACCTGCCTGCAGTACCACCCTCATAGGTGATAACAGGGGGCGCACACCTCCTGCAGTACCCCCCCAGGGGATACACAGGGGGCGCACACGCTGCCTGCAGTACCACCTCATAGGTGACTACACAGGGGGCGCACACTGCCTGCAGTACCACCGCCTCATAGGTGACTACACAGGGGGCGCACACGCTGCCTGCAGTACCACCGCCTCATAGGTGACTACACAAGGGGGACCCCTTTCCCTGCAGTCCCCCGCCTCATGGGTACACACAGGGGGCGCACACCTGCCTGCAGTACCCCGGGTGACCCCCGGGGGGGCCACCCTGCCTGCGTCCACCGCCTATAGGTGCTACCAGGGGGGCACCGCTCCCGCTTTACCACCCCCCCATAGGTGACTACACAGGGGGGAAAAATGCTGCCCCCCGGGAAAAGGGGGCGCAACCGCGCCTGGTGGTCCCAAGGGGGGCGCAACCTCCCTGCGTACCACCGGTGACTAACAGGGGCGCACCCTGCCTGGTACCCCCTCTAGGTGCTACAAGGGGGCGCACACCTGCTGCTTTCCCACCCCCGGTGACTACAAGGGGGCGCACCGTGCCTGCAGTACCACCGCCTATAGGTGACTACACGGGGGGGCACACACTGCCTGAGTACCAGCTCTAGGTGACTCACGGGGGGCGCAACCTGCCTGCGTCCCCACGCTCATGGTGCTCCAGGGGGCGCACCCCCCCCTGCAGTACCACCGGTGCTACACAGGGGGGCCCCCAACTGTGCGTCCACCGGTGAAAACCAGGGGGCGCACCGCTGCCTGAGCCCCGCCATAGGTACAAAAAAAAAAAAAAAAAAGAAGAAAGGGGGGGGGGGGGGGGGGGGGGGGGGTGGGGGGCGCACACGCTGCCTGCATACCACCCCCCTCATGGTGCTACACGGGGGCGCACACCTGCCTGCAGTACCCCCCGGGGACTACACAGGGGGCCCACGCTCCCTGAGTACCCCCGCCTCATAGGTGACTAACAGGGGGGGCACACATGCCCCCAGTACCACCCCGGTGATACACGGGGGGCGCAAGCTGCTCAGTACCACCGCCTCATAGGGACTAACAGGGGGGGCACAGCTCCCTGCATACCAAACCCCTCATGGTGACTCAAGGGGGGGGTGGTAAATTTTGGGGGGGGGGTGTGGTGGGGTGTGGGGGGGTGGGGTTTGGGGGGGGGGGGGGTGGAAAAAGGGGGGGGGGGGGTGGGTTTTTGGGGGGGGGGAAAAGGGGGGGTGGAGTCCCCGTCTGGGGGGGGGGGGGGGGGGGGGGGGGGGGGGGGGGGGGGGGGGGGGGGGGGCCCCCCCCGGGGGGGGCGCACACGCTCCCTGCGTCCCACCCCCTCATAGGGGGGACTACACGGGGGCGCAACCTGCCGCGTACCACCGGGTCTACACAGGGGGGCACAGCTGCTCCCATACCACCGCCTCATGGTACTACACAGGGGGCGCCACCTGCCTGCAGTACCACGCCTATAGGTGACTCACGGGGGGCACACCTGCCTGCAGTACCCCCCCGGGATACACGGGGGGGCCCACGCTGCCTGCAGTCCCACCCCTCATGGGGTGACTACAAGGGGGGCCCCACACGCTCCCCGCGTACCACCCTATAGGTGATAACAGGGGGCGCACACGCTGCCTGCAGTACCACCGCCTCATAGGTGACTACACAGGGGGCGCACACGCTGCCTGCAGTACCACCGCCTCATAGGTGACTACACAGGGGGCGCACACGCTGCCTGCAGTACCACCGGTGACTACACAGGGGGCGCACACGCTGCCTGCAGTACCACCGCCTCATAGGTGACTACACAGGGGGCGCACACGCTGCCTGCAGTACCACCGCCTCATAGGTGACTACACAGGGGGCGCACACGCTGCCTGCAGTACCACCCCTCTGGGGTGATACAAGGGGGCGACACCCCCCTCATACCACCGGTGACTACACAGGGGGCGCACACGCTGCCTGCAGTACCACCGCCTCATAGGTGACTACACAGGGGGCGCACACACTCCCCGCATCCCCGCTCATATGATTCCAAGGGGGCGCAACCCCTGCCCTGCGTACCACCCCCCCTCATAGGAAAAACTCACGGGGGGCGCAACCACTCCCCTGCAGTCCACCTCCTCATGGGATACACAGGGGGCACGCTGATTGCGAAACCACCGGGGGGGACTCCCAAAGGGGGGCGCACACGTGCCTGAACCCCCCCGCCCCATAGGTAAATACACAGGGGGCGCCATGCGTGCTTACCAGCCCAATAGGTGACTACCAGGGGGCGCACAGTGCCTCTACCACCGCCCCATATTTTACTACACGGGGGGCCCCCCGCAAACCTTTTGGCAGTCCCCGGGGGGGGGGCTTTCCCACCCACCCCGCGTAAAATTCCCCCCGCCCCAAGGTCCCCCCCTTTTGCTAAAAACGAAAAACTTTGTGCTTGGGGGAGGCTTTAAAATAGTTTTGTCAGCTGGATTTTGGATCTCCCCCCGGGGCCCCCAAAAGTGGTTTTTGGACTGTGATTGCAGATGCCAAATTGTAGTGTCCTGCTGGAGTGGAGTCGGAGGAGAATGGACTTGTCCATTTTTTTTGTACCACAGATTTAAAGGGGTTTTTTCCCCCCCCTACTTTTATTTTCTCACCCATCCAGTTTTCTTGGGTTTTTCATTTAAATTAGGGGCGTGTTTATTGGCTTTCACTGGGCTGCAGTAGAAGACAGGTCTGTAGCTATAGCAACCAGATCCTGGCAGCCTATCAGAAGAGATCAAACAGAGGTATGTAGCTATAGTGACCAGTGCTGGCAGCCTATCAGGATAGATCAAACAGGTCTGTAGCTATAGCGACCAGCGCTGGCAGCCTATCAGGAGAGATCGGACAGGTCTGTAGCTATAGCAACCAGTTCTGGCAGCCTATCAGGAGAGATCGGACAGGTCTGTAGCTATAGTGACCAGTGCTGGCAGTCTATCAGGAGAGATCGGAGAGGTCTGTAGCTATAGCGACCAGTGCTGGCAGCCTATCGGGAGAGATCGGACAGGTCTGTAGCTATAGCAACCAGTGCTAGCAGCCTATCAGGAGAGATCGGACAGGTCTGTAGCTATGTGACAGTGCTGGAAAGCCTATTCAGGATAGATCAAACAGGTCTGTAGCTATAGTGACCAGTACTGACAGCCTATCAGGAGAGATCGGACAGGTCTGTAGCTATAGTGACCATTTGCTGGCAGCCTAATTCAGGAGAGATCGGACAGGTCTGTAGCTAGAGCGACCCAGTGCTGGCAGCCAAATCGGGAGAGGATTTGAACAGGTCTGTAGCTATAGCAACCAGTGCAAAGCAGCCTTTTCAGGAGAGATCGGACAGGTCTGTAGCTATAGTGACCAGTGCTGGCAGCCTATCAGAAGAGATTGGACAGGTCTGTAGCTATAGCAACCAGCGCTGGCAGCCTATCAGAAGAGATTGACAGGTCTGTAGCTATTAGCAACCAGTTCTGGCAGCCTATCAGAAAGATCAAAAGAGTATGTAGCTATAGTAAAACCAGTGGCTGGCAGCCTTTTCGGGATAGATCAAACAGGTCTGTAGCTATAGCGACCAGCGTGGCAGCCTATCAGGAGAGATCGGACAGGTCTTTTAGCTTTTAGCAACCAGTGCTGGCAGACTATCAGGAGAGATCGGACAGGTCTGTAGCTATAGTGACCAGTGCTGGCAGTCTATCAGGAGAGATCGGAGAGGTCTGTAGCTATAGCGACCAGTGCCGCAGGCTATCGGGAGAGATTGAACAGTCTGTAGCTATAGCAACCAGTGCTGGCAGCCTATCAGGAGAGATCGGACGGTCTTTTAGCTATAGCAACCAGTGCTAGCAGCCTATTTCAGGAAAAGATCGGACAGGTCTGTAGCTATAGTGACCAGTGCTGGAAGCTATCAGGAGAGATCAAAAAGGTCTGTAGCTATAGCGACCAGCGCTGGGCAGCCTATCAGGAGAGATCAGCAGGTCTGTAGCTATAGCAACCAGTTCTGGCAGCCTTTTCAGGAGAGATCGGACAGGTCTGTAGCTATGGGTTGACCAGTGCTGGAAAGCCTATCAGGATAAAATCAAACAGGTCTGTACCCTATAGTGACCAGTACTGACAGCCTATCGGGAGAGATGGGACAGGTCGGTAGCTATAGTGACCAGTGCTGGGCAGCCTATTCAGAAGGAATTGGCCCCGGTCTGTAGCTATTGCAACCAGCGCTGGCAGCCTATCAGAAGAGTTTTGAACAGGTCTGTAGCTATAGGCAAAACCAGTTCGGGGCAGCCTATCAGAAGAGATCAAACAGGTATGTAGCTTATAGTGACCAGTGCTGGCAGCCTATCAGGATAGATAAAAAACAGGTCTGTAGCTATAGCGCCCCAGCGCTGGCAGCCTATCAGGAAAAGAGATCGGACAGGTCTGTAGCTATAGGGGACCAGTGCTGGCAGCCTAATCAGGATAGTTTCAAACAGGTCTGTAGCTTAGTGACCATTACTGACAGCCTATAGGAGAGATCGGAAAAGGTCTGTACCCTATAGGACCAGTGCTGGCCAAGCCTATCAGAAGAGATTGGACAGGTCTGTAGCTATAGCAACCAGAGCTGGACCCCTATCAGAAGAGTTTTGAACAGGGTCTGTAGCTTTAGCAACCAGTTCTGGCAGCCTATCAGAAGAGATAAAAAACGGTATGTAAGCTATAGTGACCAGTGCTGGCGCCTATCAGGAGAGATAGAAACAGGTTCTGTAGCTATAGCAACCAGTTCTGGCAGCCTTTCAGAAGAGATCAAAACAGGTATGTAGCTATAGTGACCATTCTGGCAGCCTATCAGGATTAGATCAAACGGGTTTCTTGTAGCTATAGCCGACCAGCGCTGGCAGCCTTCAGGAGAGATCGGACAGGTCTGTAGCTATAGCAACCAGTGCTGGCAGACTATCAGGAGAGATCGGACAGGTCTGTAGCTATAGTGACCAGTGCTGGCAGTCTATCAGGAGAGATCGGAGAGGTCTGTAGCTATAGCGACCAGTGCTGGCAGCCTATCGGGAGAGATTGAACAGGTCTGTAGCAATAGCAACCAGTGCTGGCAGCCTATCGGGAGAGATCGGACAGGTCTGTAGCTATAAGCAACCAGTGCTACCCACCCTATCAGGAGAGATCGGGACAGGTCTTTTAGCTAATAGTGACCAGTGCTGGCAGCCTATCAGGATAGATCAAACAGGTCGGTAGCTATAGTGACCAGTATGACAGCTATCAGGAGAGATCGGACAGGTCTGTAGCTATAGTGACCCATTTGCTGGCACCCCTATCAGGAGAGATCGGAACAGGTCTGTAAGCTAGAGCGACCAGTGCTGGCAGCTTATCGGGAGAGATTGAACAGGTCTGTAGCTATTGCGTCCAGTGCTGGCGCCTATCAGGAGAGATCGGACAGGTCTGTAGCTTTTAGCAACCCCAGTGCTTAGCAGCCTATCAGGAGTGATCGGACAGGTCTGTTAGCTATAATGACCAGTGTGGCGCCTATCAGGATAGATCAAACAGGTCTGTAGCTATAGTGACCAGTACTGACAGCCAAATCAGGAGAGATCGGACAGGTCTGTTAGCTATAGCGACCAGTGCTGGCAGCCTATCGGGAGAGATGTAAAACGGGGTCTGTAGCTTAGCAAACCAGTGCTGGCAGCCTATCAGGAGAGATGGACAGGTCTGTAGCTATAGCAACCAGTGCTGGCAGCCTATCAGGAGAGATCGGACAGGTCTGTAGCTATAGCGACCAGTGCTGGCAGCCTATCAGGATAGATCGGACAGGTCTGTAGCTATAGTGACCAGTACTGGCTGCCTATCAGGAGAGATGGAATAGGTCTGCAGCTATAACAACCATTGCTGGCAGCCTATCAGGAGAGATCAAGCAGGTCTGTAGCTATAGCGACCAGTGCTGGCAGCCTATCAGGATAGATCACACAGGTCTGTAGCTATAGTGACCAGAGGAGCTGATGCAGCCCATACAAGAGGGGATATCTAGGAATAGGTAGGACACTGGTAATGGACACATATTGCAAAGTGACTTGTTTTTGCAAGATCTTTAACATAAAAAGCAGCGATCCCTGTAGTGAGAGATCTGCTTTAAATCTGTGGTGTGGAAAATCCGCACAGTGCGAACTACATTGAAAGGAACGGCCGTCAGGACTGCGTGAGGATTTGAAGGTGGAATCGGCGCCTCCTTGACCCTGGAGGGTGGTGCAGGTAGGAGCCCAGCTGGCCTAGTGGTTGCACACCTTGCATTGTCCTGCTCCGCTCGGAGGCTCCCCCTGCCCTCCTGTGGATTTAAGGTCACACAACCGAAGGCTGAGGCTCGGGAGGTCTCTTGGCCCCAGGACTGGACGCTTTGCACATTTGTGGAGATCAAAGTGAAACCACAAGAGCTGAATTCCTTCCATCCATCGCAAGGAAAGCAAACAGGGAGAATTCGGGGATCACAGGGAGAGCGAATGGCGCCCCCCCTCTGGGATTTAGGGAGATCGTTGTATAGTACATATCGGAGGGGCTGCAGGCTCCGCTCCCCGCCTGGGACGCCGGCCAGAAGTGGCTCTCAGAAAGGGCACTCAGCAGTTTTCTTCCCGGTCCTGCGAGCTGGGAGACATGGAGGACCACACCTCAAAGTGTACAGCAGCTGCCGAGAGCGAAAACATGCTCCCTCCCCTCCCCCTCCCGTGCGGGAAAATGGAGCAAGTTACCCCAATGGGTCATAGGTATTAAAACTGCCTGGTAGGAAGACTGTCCTTGTTGCCCATAGCAACCAATCAGAGCCCTTAGCAACCAATCAGAGCCCATAGAGGCCAATCAGAGCTCATAGCAACTAATCAGAGCTCATAGAGGCCAATCAGAGCTCATAGCAACTAATCAGAGTTCATAGTGACCAATCAGAGCCCATAGCAACCAATCAGAGTTCATAGCGACCAATCAGAGTTCATAGCGACCAATCAGAGTTCATAGTGACCAATCAGAGTTCATAGTAACCAATCAGCCCATAGCAACCAATCAGAGCTCATAGCAGCCAATCAGAGCTCTCCTTTCATTTTTTAGAGAACTATATGAAATGAAAGCTGAGCTCTGATTGGTCGCTATGGGCTGATTGGTCGCTATGGGCTCTGGTTGCTATGAGCTCTGGTTGCTATGGGCTCTGGTTGCTATGGGCTCTGGTCGCTGTGAGCTCTGATTGGTCGCTATGAGCTCTTATTGGTCACTATGAGCTCTGGTCGCTATGGGCTCTGGTCGCTATGGGCTCTGGTCGCTATGGGCTCTGATTGGTCGCTATGAGCTCTGATTGGTCGCTATGGGCTATGATTGGTCGCTATGGGCTATGATTTTTCGCTATGGTTGATGGGTCGCTATGGCTCTGATGGTTGCAGGCTTTGATTGGTTGTATGAGCTCTGATGGTCTCTATGGGCTCTGATTGGTCGCTATGGGCTCTGATTGGTCGCTATGGGCTCTGATTGGTCGCTATGGGCTCTGATTGGTCGCTATGGGCTCTGATTGGCTGCTTTTGGGCAACAAAGATAGTCTTACTGTGAGACCGTTTTCATGCATAAGGCCCACTATGTGAACCCGGCCTTACACTACATGGGGCACATTGCTATACAGGCTTTGCTGCACATTTCTATGGGTTTTAGATGATTTCTAGACACTTCTGCGCCTTGTCTGACAAGAGGTGTGGTCTCTGTAAAGGGGTGTGGCTTAGCATGCGTTAAAATTTTGACTCAGTTCCTGGCATGAAGTAGGTAAACTAATAAAAGGTTTAATGTTAGACTCGACCGTGCGACCCTGCGGCAGATTTCTCAGCATATGGTACACGTGGCGCATTGTAAAACTGTCTGGTCTAAATATTAGATACCATTGGTAAACCTGCCCCAGTGCCCGCTTCCCTCACACCCGAGATGCTCCCGCCCCCTTGTCAGTTTAGTTCCTCGTCTTCCTACTTTCACTACTTCGCGAACTCGAGGGCCTTGGACACGGAGAGCGGCGCGGCAGCAAAATCGCTGCAAACGGGAAATCCGCAACATCGTTTACATGGTGAATTACGCCGCAGATTTCCAATGCGGGGGGAAGAAGAGACATGGATAAGACGGCCCTGGATATACAACCCATGTGGAAGGCCTTTGTCTGTAGGTTACTTAAAGGGGTACTCCCACCTCACAGAACCTGCCCTCCCACCCCTCAGGGCTATACTCTCTCACTTCTTGTGGGCAGATCTACAGCAATGGCTGATATTTGAGCTGTGCTTGCTCCTGTTCCTAGCTAAGCCGGTCACATTGGTGATGGAGAGGTTGGGGATAACAATGGCACTGTCCAAGCAGGATGTCTGGCTAAAAGTGGGAGCTGGATTGGTCATGAGATGAACTGGTAAATCTCCCACATCCACGTTGTTATCTATGTATTTGCATACAAAGATAACAGTCACTCAACAGCTAAACAGCTACCGGGTGGGACAAGGCTACTGAGGTTTCTCTGTTCAGTTACTCTAAAGGGTTACGGTTTCTCTTAGTGAGCAAGATAAAATCAGAGGCTGAGACGCTCCGTCCTGCTGATAAGACACATAGGGCCACATGTATGAAAACCATCTAGGTCTTAGACTGTCTTTGTTGCCCATAGCAACCAATCGTAGTTCCCCTTTCATTTTTTCAGAGCACTATCTGAAGTTAAAGGGATGATCTGATTGGTTGCTATGGGCAACAAAGAAAGTTTTAGAACTAGACCGTTTTCACACATGTCCCCCATAAAGTAGTATAGTGACCAGTCCAAAAACATCTGTAAACAAGCAGGAGAGTAAAACTGCTGTGTCTTTGAAATGAAGCAAAACCAGAACAGGAATGTATTTGGTAAGATCGTTTATTTGCCTTTGCCTACATGTTTAAAGCTAATCAAGGAGATAGGAGCGCCCCTTTAAGGCCGGGGGGCCACAGTGCAGCAGACATATGGGGATGGATCTTTAGCCGCCAATGCCCACACAAGTTTTCCATTGACATCAGTGTTCCTCCAGCAAACATGAAGGTCCGTTGGCAGCCGCGGTTTCCTCCGCACCCTGCTGCCGCTTCATGGGACCCCAGCCCAGCAGGGAAGTCCTGTGCATGGGACTCCAGCCCAGCAGGGAAGTCCTGTGCATGGGACCCCAGCCCAGCAGGGAAGTCCTGTGCATGGGACCCAGCCCAGCAGGGAAGTCCTGTGCATGGGACCCCAGCCCACCAGGGAAGTCCTGTGCATGGGACTCCAGCCCACCAGGGAAGTCCTGTGCACGGGACTCCAGCCCACCTGGGAAGTCATGTGCACGGGACTCCAGGCCCACCAGGGAAGTCCTGTGCACGGGACCCCAGCCCAGCAGGGAAGTCCTGTGCACGGGACCCCAGCCCAGCAGGGACGTCCTGTGCACGGGACTCCAGCCCACCAGGGAAGTCCTGTGCACGGGACTCCAGCCCACCAGGGAAGTCCTGTGCACGGGACTCCAGCCCACCAGGGAAGTCCTGTGCACGGGACTCCAGCCCACCAGGGAAGTCCTGTGCACGGCACCCAGCCCAGCAGGGAAGTCCTGTGCACGGGACCCCAGCCCAGCAGGGAAGTCTGTGCACGGCACCCCAGCCCAGCAGGGAAGTCCTGTGCACGGCACCCCAGCCAGCAGGGAAGTCCTGTGCACGGCACCCAGCCCAGCAGGGAAGTCTGTGCACGGCACCCCAGCCAGCAGGGAAGTCCTGTGCACGGCACCCCAGCCCAGCAGGGAAGTCCTGTGCACGGCACCCCAGCCCAGCAGGGAAGTCCTGTGCACGGGGACCCCAGCCCAGCAGGGAAGGCCGGTGCACGGGGACCCAGCCCAGCAGGGAAGGTCCTGTGCACGGGGACCCCAGCCCAGCAGGGAAGTCCTGTGCACGGGGACCCCAGCCAGCAGGGAAGTCCTGTGCACGGGGACCCCAGCCCAGCAGGGAAGTCCTGTGCTACGGGGACCCCAGCCCAGCAGGGAAGTCCTGTGCACGGGGACCCCAGCCCAGCAGGGAAGTCCTGTGCACGGGGACCCAGCCCAGCAGGGAAGTCCTGTGCACGGGGACCCAGCCCAGCAAGGAAGTCCTGTGCACGGGGACCCCAGCCCAGCAGGAAGTCCTGTGCACGGGGACCCCAGCCCAGCAGGGAAGTCCTGTGCAAGGGGACCCAGCCCAGCAGGGAAGTCCTGTGCACGGGGGGCCCCAGCCCAGCAGGGAAGTCCTGTGCACGGGGACCCCAGCCCAGCAGGGAAGTCCTGTGCACGGGGACCCCAGCCAGCAGGGAAGTCTGTGCACGGGGACCCAGCCCAGCAGGGAAGTCCTGTGCACGGGGGCCCCAGCCCAGCAGGGAAGTCCTGTGCACGGGGACCCCAGCCCAGCAGGGAAGTCCTGTGCACGGGGGACCCCAGCCAGCAGGGAAGTCCTGTGCACGGGGACCCCAGCCCAGCAGGTAAGTCCTGGGCACGGGGACCCCAGCCCAGCAGGGAAGTCCTGTGCACGGGGACCCCAGCCCAGCAGGGAAGTCCTGTGCACGGGGACCCCAGCCCAGCAGGGAAGTCCTGTGCACGGGGACCCCAGCCCAGCAGGGAAGTCCTGTGCACGGGGCCCCAGCCAGCAGGGAAGTCCTGTGCACGGGGACCCCAGCCCAGCAGGGAAGTCCTGTGCACGGGGACCCCAGCCCAGCAGGGAAGTCCTGTGCACGGGGAACCCAGCCCAGCAGGGAAGTCCTGTGCACGGGGACCCCAGCCCAGCAGGGAAGTCCTGTGCACGGGGACCCCAGCCCAGCAGGGAAGTCCTGTGCACGGGGACCCCAGCCCAGCAGGGAAGTCCTGTGCACGGGGACCCCAGCCCAGCAGGGAAGTCCTGTGCACGGGGACCCCAGCCCAGCAGGGAAGTCCTGTGCACGGGGACCCCAGCCCAGCAGGGAAGTCCTGTGCACGGGGACCCCAGCCCAGCAGGGCAGTGCAGTGCCAGGGCTCCCCAGCCCAGCAGGGAAGTCCTGTGCACGGGACCCCAGCTCAGCAGGGAAGTCCTGTGCATGGATGATTTGTTCAAGCACTGGGCATGAATGGGATTTAACTCCAGAGGTGGTCACCTTCCATGATGGTGAAGTTCTCTGCTTACTGACATAACTACTAACCCACTAGACTCCAGGGATATGTTAGACACCAAAGATGAGAATGTTAACCCTCTAGACACCAAGGATATTGTAGACACCAAAGATGAGAATGTTAACCCTCTAGACACCAGGGATGTGTTAGACACCAAAGATGAGAATGTTAAGCCACTAGACACCAGGGACATGCTTGATACCAAAGATGAGAATGTTAACCCTCTAGACACCAGGGATATGTTGGATGCCAAAGATGAGAATATTAACCCTCTAGACACCAGGGATATGCTTGACACCAAAGATGAGAATGTTAACCCACTAGACACCAGGGATATGGTAGACACATAAGATGAGAATATTAACCCACTAGACACCAGGGATATGTTAGACACCAAAGATGAGAATGTTAACCCTCTAGACACCAGGGATGTGTTGGCCACCAAAGATGAGAATGTTAACCCTCTAGACATTAGGGATATTATTCATTTTCCACAATGTGATTATTAGCCCACAAGACACCAGGGACGGCTTATTATACCGCCAGACAAAGGGACTGTTATTTCAGTGAATGCTAAGCAGAGGCGAGATACTTAGGTTGAGACTGTGAACCCATTCAGCACCAGGGATCTGTTAGACACCAAGGAGGAGATGTCACTAGACCTCAGGACTCTCACTATCTACCCACAATGTGTTTATTAACCCTCAGGACACCAGGGATCTGCATATTAACCCACAGGACCCCAGGGGTACGCCTGGCAGATGGTTAACCCATTAGACCAGTGGTCTGGAAAGTGCGGCTCCCATCATGAATTTATATAATCTATATCAGCGGGCATGATGGGAGTTGTAGTTCCCCAACAGCTATAGAGCCGCACTTTGCAGACCACTGCACCAGACACTGTGGCCCCAGTCTTATCTCTGGGATCCCAGTCCTCAGGAATATAAGCATAAAAGGAGTTAATGGGTAAAGTGCAGAACATGCGCCCGGATCACACGCCGGCGGCCGGATAGTTCTGTGGTGTTCAGTTGCTGGGAAATCCCAGCAGAGCCCCAGACAAAGCGCAGGCTGTATACACAAGTGGAGTCTGCTGGAACCAGCGCGGCCCTTTACTGGAAAGAGCTCATTCTCTGCAGGACGATATGGAACATTCTTTGTTGTCCGCCGCTGACCACCCTCCCCGCCGAGGAGCCTGCCAGACGGATGACGGAGGCTCCTGGGAACTTTCTGCACTGATGGGATCGTCTGCCCCTTACCGTAATGTTAGATCTGGATGCACAAGCTATACCGGGGCCCCCAGAGCATCACTCACCGTTCAGCCGCCGTCCTACTATTTGGCCATAGGGGCATTTGGGGTCCCAGCAATAGAATGGAACAAAAGGGGGCACTAAAATACAGACTGCTATGAACTTCACACACGTCAGTCACTAGATGTCACCATTGATGCACCCCCCCCCCCCCCCACCATGTTGGTTCTGCAGCAGCTTCGGCTGAGATCAGTGGTGGGCAGGGGACATGACGTATGGGCAGGTACAGTGCCGGTATAGGTAAACTGTAGGCGACCCGGCCCCAGGATCGAAGCCATGAGGTGTGAAGTGGTGACCCTGGGGGGGCTGAACTTACTGACTGTGGGACCTCATTGACACGTTTCGCCCGGGTAGTATTCACCGCAGATTTCATGTATTTTTCAGGTCACTGTTGTCAGATGATTTCGGAATGTGGTGCACTTTTGAGGTCTAGGGGGTATATGTGTCACCATTAGGTTCCTTCCCCATTTCTCCCCCTCTCACACTCGGCCCTCTCCTTAGAGACCGGCCCTGGCGAGCTCCTTGGTTGGCGTTTGGCCTTGTTACCTGGGCCGATGCCAGGAGTAAGTATTGGGTCTCCCCTAGTTTTGGGGACCACTTGTCACAGAACCTTGCAGCTGCCTTGAGGCCTAAAGGGGATGGGAATAAGGTTTAGAGGGGGCTTTTCTCCATTCAGAGACCACTTAAGATATGTCACATCCTTGGGCAGAGCGCTGCCTCCGTGGTTGGCACATTGCAGCACAGAAGCTCAGTGATTAGCACAGTGTAGCATGATGGCTCAGTGGTTAACATAGTGTAACGTGGTGGCTCAGTGGTTACGACAGTGCAGCTCAGTGGTGAGCACAGTGACTCCCTGCTTAGCACATTGCAGCACAATGGCTCAGTGGTTAGCATGATTCAACATGGGAGCTCAGTGGTTAACATTGTGGCCCCCTTCTTAGCACACTGGCTCTCTGCTTAGCACAGTGCAGCACAATGGCTCAGGCGGTTATCACAGTGGCTCAGTGGGTAGCTCAGTGCAGCACGGTGGCTCAGTGGGTAGCTCAGTGCAGCATGGTGGCTCAGTGGTTAACACAGTGCAGCATGGTGGCTCAGTGGTTAGCTCAGTGCAGCATGGTGGCTCAGTGGTTAACAGTGTAGCACGGTGGCTCTGGTTGGCACAGTGCAGCACGGTGGCTCAGTGGTTAGCTCAGTGCAGCATGGTGGCTCAGTGGTTAGCTCAGTGCAGCACAGTGGCTCAGTGGTTAACACAATGCAGCATGGTGGCTTAGTGGTTAACACGTTGCAGCATGGTGGCTTAGTGGTTAACACGTTGCAGCATGGTGGCTCAGTGGTTAGCACATTGCAGCACGGTGGCTCAGTGGTTAGCTCAGTGCAGCACAGTGGCTCAGTGGTTAACACAATGCAGCATGGTGGCTTAGTGGTTAACACGTTGCAGCATGGTGGCTCAGTGGTTAGCACATTGCAGCACGGTGGCTCAGTGGTTAGCTCAGTGCAGCACAGTGGCTCAGTGGTTAACACAATACAGCATGGTGGCTCAGTGGTTAACACGTTGCAGCATGGTGGGTCAGTGGTTAACACATTGCAGCACGGTGGCTCAGTGGTTAACACATTGCAGCACGGTGGCTCAGTGGTTAACACATTGCAGCACGGTGGCTCAGTGGTTAACACGTTGCAGCATGGTGGCTCAGTGGTTAGTGGGTTTCCTCCAGTTTCTCCCGGTTTCCCTACACTCCAAAAACATACAATGGGTAATCTGGACTTTAGACTGTGGGGCAGAGAGCAATGTGAGTGATGACAATCTCTGTACAACGCTGTGGAACATAGCGGCGCTATAGAAATACATAGAGTCCTCGTGAGCTTGGGTGCAGAGGGCGCGTGCCTGGCCTGCCCTCACTTTGTGCTGCAGAGGCGTCACCAGACCGGCTGCTCTACCTGAGCCACAGGCGGGTGAGGCCGGTGTAGCCCTAGTGTTAGAGCACGGTTCCAGTGCAGGATATGGGTGCACATCGGCCATCGCATGGGGCGACAGAGGTGCCCATTGTGCTGCGCGCAGTCGCCCGGTCCCCTTTAATGTTATGTGCCGATGAGATGCACAAGTGATGATCCCTGTGAACGGATCGCCGCGTTCTCATCAGTGCAGCCCACAGAGCGGCTGTGCGTGGGCGACGGGTGCCCCCGAATCCTGACTGATAATTACTAGCCCTCATCTACAAAGACACAATGGATGTGACAGCTCTTAAAGAGCCCCTCCAGCTCCGCGCCCTCCCCAGGCAGCTGCAGCCTCCGCTCACGCGATGTCTGACGGATGTGGCGGCGGCTTCTCCCAGATTATATGTCAGTCACCTCCATAGGGCTCCAGTTACCCGGCAGCGCCTCCGTCAGGCTATAACCTATATAGTGGCGGGCGTCAGAGGCTTCCATTGGAGGTATAGCTTGTGCAATACTCCTGTCTGACGAAAGCTTCAGGGGTGACGTGGTCAGAGCCTCTGTGGGGGTGTCCACTTTCATCAGGCTATGCTTGCTCTAAGCAGCCATCACTCCCTCCACATTGATTGGCTTTAAACATGTAGGCAAAGGTAAATAAAGACTATTACCATATACATTGCTGTTCTGATTTTGCTTCCTTTCAGAATTAAAGCAGTTCTTATCTCCTGATTGTGTGCACAAGCTTCTCTCGGTTACCGACCACCTCTCTGTGCTATAGCAGAGGTGGGGATGATGACGTCACTCCCTGATGTGTTGTATCAGCAGCACAGGGGCTTGTTTATGTTTCTTACTGACAAACTTTAACCCTGTAGCTTAGTGCCCTGCTGTTTAGACACAACCATCACCAATGTATCTTTAACAGGCTCAGTTAGAAATAGCAGAGCTGAAATGCCAATCACTGCTGTAGAAGAGTCGACAGCCCGAACAGGAAGTGGGAGCCTGAAGCTGTAGAACTGTCCACAGCCTGAATAGGAAGTGAAGGTCTGAAGCTGTAGAACTGTCCACAGCCTGAACAGGAAGTGGAAGCCTGAAGCTGTAGAACCTCCCACAGCCTGAAGAGGAAAGGGAGCCTGCAGCTGTAGAACCTCTCACAGGCTGAACAGGAAGTGGGAACCTGAAGCCTCGCTTAGCAGTGAGTGTGTGTGATTACTGAGGCGTACAGAGGATGGGAGTAGAATGACAGCACCTGGGGTTGAACACTCACTCAGCAGTGAGTGTGTGTGATTACTAAGGAGTACAGAGGATGGGAGTAGAATGACAGCACCTGGGGTTGAACACTCGCTCAGCAGTGAGTGTGTGTGATTACTAAGGAGTACATATGACAGGAGTAGAATGACAGTATCTGGGGTTGAACACTTGCTCATCAGTGAGTGTGTGTGATTACTAAGGAGTACAGAGGACAGGAGTAGAATGACAGCATCTGGGGTTGAACACTCCCTTAGCAGTGAGTGTGTGTGATTACTAAGGAGTACAGAGGACAGGAGTAGAATGACAACACCAGGGTTGAACACTCGCTCAGCAGTGAGTGTATGTGATTATGAAGGAGTACAGAGGACGGGAGTAGAATGACAGCACCTGGGGCTGACCACTCGCTCAGCAGTGAGTGTGTGTGATTACTAAGGAGCACAGCGGACGGGAGTAGAATGACAGCACCTGGGGTTGAACACTCGCTCAGCAGTGAGTGTGTGTGATTACTAAGGAGTACAGGAGTAGAATGACAGCACCTGGGGCTGAACATTTGCTCAGCAGTGAGTGCGTGTGATTGCTAAGGAGCAAAGAGGACGGGAGTAGAATGACAACACCTGGGGTTGAACACTCGCTCAGCAGTGAGTGTGTGTGATTACGAAGGAGTACAGGAGTAGAATGACAGCACCTGGGGCTGAACATTTGCTCAGCAGTGAGTGCGTGTGATTGCTAAGGAGCAAAGAGGACGGGAGTAGAATGACAGCACCTGGGATTGAACACTGCAAGGTTCCCACATCAATTTTACTTTGTGGTAAAACCCCTTTAACCACTATTCTAGTTGTCAGAAAATAAGTGATGCACTTGGATTATGGGAAAGCTCCTTTAGTTACCTCATTGTGGATAAATTCTTCTATCCCTGCTGTGTAGGGGGTCAGCATTCTTATTTATGGTGTCAATCATATCCCTGTTGTCTTGTTGGTTAATATACAAATCCCTGGTGCCTTGAGGGTTAACAAACACCTTGTGGGTAAAAAGTTAAATCCCTCTTGTGTAGTTGATTACCAGTCTCATCCTTGGCCTGCAGCAGGGGGGGGGGGGGGCGGTTATTAGGCTTATTCTTGGTGTCTTGTGGGTTGATAATGAGATAGTGGAAAACCATTGTATTTCCGCTGATGGCTGAGTCTTTCTGTCAGATCCCAGGTGTCTGGTGGGTTTATCTCATCCTGCTGGGGACTTGCCCCGGGTTTTGGGGAAAATTTCAGTTTTAATTGTGGGTTCCCTCGGGTTTTGGGATTATATATGTCCCTGGCATCTTGTGGGTCAGTAATCACGTTGTGGAAAATTTTCCCCATCTCTAGGGGGTTAACATTCTATCTTTGTCCCTTGGGCATATCCCGGGTGGCTAGTGGTTAGAAGAATCCCGGGGCTAGTGCTTTAGTAACTATCCCTGTGGCTAGTGGGTTATAAACCCATATCCTGGTGGTTTAGTGCGTTAGTAAGCATATCCCTGGTGGCTAGTGGGTTAGTTAGCATATCCCAGGTGGCTAGTGGGTTAGTAAGCATATCCCTGGTGGCTAGTGGGTTAGTAAGCATATCCCTGGTGGCTAGTGCGTTAGAAAGGGGCATCACCCCTGTGGCTAGTGTTAGTAAGCATATCCGGGTGGCTAGGGTTAGTAAGCATTATCCCTGGTGGTCTAGGGGGTTTTATAAGCTATCCCTGGTGGCTAGTGCGTTAGTAAGCATATCCTGGTGCTGTGGGTTATAAGCATATCCCTGGTGCTAGTGGGTTTAGTAAGCTATCCCTGGGGTTTGTGTGTTAGTAAGCATATCCCTGGTGGCTAGTGTGTTAGTAAGCATATCCCTGGTGGCTAGTGGGTTAGTAAGCATATCCCTGGTGGCTAGTGGGTTAGTAAGCATATCCCTGGTGGCTAGTGTGTTAGTAAGCATATCCCTGGTGGCTAGTGTGTTAGTAAGCATATCCCTGGTGGCTAGTGGGTTAGTAAGCATATCCCTGGTGGCTAGTGGGTTAGTAAGCATATCCCAGGTGGCTAGTGGGTTAGTAAGCATATCCCTGGTGGCTAGTGGGTTAGTAAGCATATCCCTGGTGGCTAGTGGTTAGTAAGCATATCCCTGGTGGCTAGTGGGTTAGTAAGCATATCCCTGGTGGCTAGTGGGTTAGTAAGCATATCCCTGGTGGCTAGTGGGTTAGTAAGCATATCCCTGGTGGCTAGTGCGTTAGTAAGCATATCCCTGGTGGCTAGTGGGTTAGTAAGCATATCCCTGGTGGCTAGTGGGTTAGTAAGCATATCCCTGGTGGCTAGAGGGTTAGTAAGCATATCCCTGGTGGCTAGGGTGTTAGTAAGAAAATTTCCCTGGGGGGCTAGTTGGGTTAGTAAGCATATCCCTGGTGGCTAGTGGATTAGTAAGCATATCCCTGGTGGCTAGTGTGTTAGTAAGCATATCCCTGGTGGCTAGTGGATTAGTAAGCATATCCCTGGTGGCTAGTGTGTTAGTAAGCATATCCCTGGTGCCTAGAGGGCTTACAGTCTCATCCTGAGAGTCTAGAACATCCCTGGTGCCTAGAGGGTTTACAGTCTCATCCTGGGGGTCTAGAACATCCCTGGTGCCTAGAGGGTTTACAGTCTCATCCTGAGAGTCTAGAATATCCCTGGTGCCTAGAGGGGTTACAGTCTAATCCTAGGAGTCTAGAATATCCCTGGTGCCTAGAGGGGCTACAGTCTCATCCTTAGAGTCTATAATATCCCTGGTGACTAGAAGGTTTACAGTCTCATCCTGGGAGTCTAGAATATCCCTGGTGCCTAGAGGGGCTACAGTCTCATCCTGGGGGGTCTAGAATATCCCTGGTGCCTAGAGGGTTTACAGTCTCATCCTGGGAGTCTAGAATATCCCTGGTGCCTAGAGGGGCTACAGTCTCATCCTGGGAGTCTAGAATATCCCTGGTGCCTAGAGGGGCTACAGTCTCATCCTGGGAGTCTAGAATATCCCTGGTGCCTAGAGGGTTTACAGTCTCATCCTGGGAGTCTAGAATATCCCTGGTGCCTAAGGGTACAGTTCTCTGGGAGTAGAATATCCGGGGTGCCTAGAGGGGAACAGTCAATTTAAGGATTAAATACCTGGGCCAAAAAAGGGGTACTTCACTGGATCAGATATCCCAGGTGCCTAGAGGAAAAGTCCATCCGGAGTTAGAATACCCTGGTCCCCATAGAGGGTTTACAGTCTCACCTGGGAGTCTAGAATAATCCCGGTCCCCTAGAGGGGTTACAGTCTCATCCTGGAGTCTAGAATATCCCTGGGTGCCTAGAGGTTACATGTCTCATCCTTAGGAGTCTAGAATTATCCCGTGCCTAGAGGGGCACGGGGGCCCGGGGGGGGCTACATCTCATCCTGGGGTTTTTAAAATTTATCCCTGGTGCCTGGGAGGGCTACAGTCTCACCCGGGGAAGTCTAGAAATCCCTGGTGCCATAGAGGGCTACAGTCTCTCCTGGGAGTCTAGAATATCCCTGGTGCCAAAGGGGGTTTACAGTCTCATCTAGGAGTCTAGAAATCCCTGTGCCTAGAGGGTTACAGTCTCATGCCTGGAGTCTAGAATATCCCTGGTGCCTAGGGGGGCTACAGTCTCATCCTGGAGTCTAGAAATCCCGGGGCCCCTAAGGGACATCTCATCCTGGGGGTCTAAAATCCCTGGTCCCTAGGGGGGTTTACAGCCCAACCAAGAGTCTAGAAACCCCGGTCCCCTAGAGGGGTACAGTCTCATCCGGATCTAGAATATCCCTGGCCTAAGGGGGACAGTCTCATCCTGGAGTCTAAAATCCCTGGTGGGGGTAAG
>JAODAL010049826.1:0-27870 GCA_025379985.1 Phyllomedusa bahiana | reverse complement strand
CGTCCCCGGGTTTTAAAACCCAAATCACCGGCGCCCCTTGCCCCTTTTAAAATTTTCCCCCGGAAATTTCCCGGCGCGCGCGAAACTAAGGCGCGGGGGTGAAACCCGGCCGGCCCAGGGGGGAAGCGTGGGCCCGGAGGGGGGCCCGGGGGCCGGTGGACGGGTAAGTCCCCCCGTGACACGCCGGGGTGCCCCGGGGCCCCGAGCATCGGGCCGCGGCCCCGGGCCGCGGCGGGGGGTGCTGCGGCGTTGGGGGTTTGTCCCCCGCACCCGACCCGGGGTCGCAGGGACACCCCCCCAACAGTTCCTCTTCTCCCACAGGGAGGGGGTTTCTTCTTGTAGAAAAGAAGGACGGTTTTTCTTAGGGCCGCTTCGATTATGGGGGCCCCTGAACAAAATCTGGCGAAAAAAAGATACCCACTCCCGTTGTTTCAGGGAAAACTTTTTGGGTCCGCCTTCGAGGAGAAGGTCTTTACCAAGTGGATCGAGGGGGGCCTAAAATTTTGGGTCCGTATTCGCGGGCATGAATGGAAGAGGGCTTTTAAAAAACCCCCGGGGGAGGGGAAACCTTGAGTATCGGGGCATGAAATTGGGGTTCTGTGTAATGCCCTGCCTTTCTCCCAAGACCCGTGAATGACATCTTCAGAGATCCCCCTCTACACCTGTTTTCGGGGTTTTTACTTGGAGGGACTTTTTGGTGTACTCCCCCGATCTGAAACCCACCCCCAGCCACGGCCGTGGGTTTTGGGAGGCTTCTCCGACTAACCACCTGTATCCAAAGCGGGGAAAAGTGCCTCTTCCATAAAAACCCCACCCTTCCATTTTGGGTTTTCATCATCTCTGATAAAGGGTTTCGGGGGATCCAGCGAAACTGTGGGCCTTTTGCAGTGGCCACACCCAGTCGGCCGCGAGCCATACGCGATTCCGGGATTTTCTGCAAAATTTCCCCCCAATTCATTCCACACTTCCCCCAACGTTTGTGGTTTCCTATGTGGCTCTCACAAAAAAAACCGGGGAGGCATTCTCTAAGTCAAGACTGCCATTGCCATGCATCTGTCCTTCGGGGGCCCGACCCCGCAAAACCCCCTTCCTGCGGGGAATTTGATGCCTCATCAGGGGGGGTTGGAGCAGTTCTCATGCAAAAAGGCCCAAAGGGCAAGACGGTCACGTTTTGGCTTCTTTCCAAGCCCATTTTTGTCGGCGGAAAAGGAACTCCCACTTTTGGCGACTGGGAGCTATTAGCCATAAAGCGGCATGGGGGGAATGGCGTTTTTTCTGCGGGAAAGGGC
The DNA here is from genome assembly GCA_025379985.1 of Phyllomedusa bahiana. NCBI lineage: Eukaryota > Metazoa > Chordata > Amphibia > Anura > Hylidae > Phyllomedusa > Phyllomedusa bahiana. Next base: position 26,581 of record JAODAL010049826.1, on the reverse strand, counting down.
TTTTCGCCACCCCCATCGTATTATTTCGGATCACAAAAACCTCCAAAAATTCCCCAGACGGCTCAGCGACTCAACCCACCCGGGTAGGGGGTTTCCCCCTTTTTTCCCTTTCAAATTCCCAAATCCATTTCCGGCCCCCCGGAAAAAGAATGGGAAGGCTGTGCCTTCCCCTTGCCTCCAACTGGCGGGGTGAAGAAACTATCCTAAAGCAAAAATTTCCCCCCAGAACGCTTATCTCTGCAGCTCCTTTTTGGACCCCCGGAAAGGGCCCCCCCCGGGAAGACATACGTAACCCCCCTCGCTCCGCAAAACGTATCCTAAAAATGGGGACTTTTGTTTTTTTGGGGTGGGGGGTCACCCCCCCCGCTCGAAAAAAACTTTCCCTCCTGATATAGGGTTCTATTGGTGGCCAGACCTCGTTAAAGATTTTCAAGGAGTTTGTTGAGCCCGTACCCCCCTGTCCCCCCGCAACAAGACACCTCGTCACAAGCCGGCAGGAAAAACTAATCTACTACCCCATCCCTACTCCCAGGGTTTCAACATAGCAATGGACTTTTTTCCCCGATTTTCCCCCGCCTTCGCCGGGGAAACCCCAATTTGGGGGGTCACAGATCGTTTTCTAAAATGGCGCTTTTTGGGCCCCTTTTTCCGGGCCCTCCCACCCTGCCCCTCGCCTGGCTGGGGCTATTTTTTCGCCACATTTTCCGGTTAAAAAAGATTTCCCTGCAGATCGCCCGGGATCGGGGGTCCATTCGTTTAAAAATTTTTTGGGGGGGCCCCTTTGTTCTAAAACTCCGGGTTTAAAACTTGACTTCTCCTCTGCTTACCCCCCCCCCGAAAAAAGGGAAGGTGGAAAGCCAAACCGGGGTTGGGGGGGTTTTCCCTGGCCTTTTTGTATCAGCTCAGCGGATGACTGGGTTTATTTTCCATGGGGGGAATTTTCATAAAATTTCCCCCTAGAGTCAAAGTCCGTGGGTCCCTCTCCCTTTCACTTTGTTTTACGGCCTGCATCCCCGCCCACCTCCCCCCCGGGCCCTCGCCCCTGAGGTTCCACTGCTGACACTCTGGTCCAGGACATAAAGGACCACCTGGCCCCTGACCCGCCAATTCAAATCCGTGCTTCAGAGCGCATAAAGGGCGCAAGCAAAATAAAAAAAAACCCCTCCCCCCTGTCTTCCCCCCCGGGTCCCAAAGTGGGGCCTGTGGCCAAATAGCCCCGCCTCAAAATCCCCCAACCTAAAAAGGGGGGAAACCCCCCCTTTTTGGGGACCTTTCGGGGTTTTTTAAGCGCATAAACCCCGGGTTGGCCTAAAAACCCCGGGGCTCCAACCCACCATGAAACATCCCAAACCCTTTAAATGTCTTGCTACAAAAAAACCCCTGGCCGAATCGTTTTTTTCCCGGAAAGTTGTCCCTCCTCATGGGGGCGATGCCCCCAAAAGTTTTATGTGGTCAAAAAAAATTTTGGGTTTTATGAGGGAACTAGGGGGAAAAACGATATTTTCTCTTTGATAAAAGGGGTTTGGGGCCCGGGGAAGTTCTTGGGAGCCGGGGGGAAAATTTTTCTGGCCCCAAGAAAACATCCAGAGATTACTCCACTCCAAAAATAGGGGGGGCCAAAAGGTTGGGGGTACTGTCATGGAACCCCTGTGACCCCCCGCCCCTAAGGGGTGTCCTCCCCCGTTCCCGAAGGCCCCCCGGGCCCCGGCACTTTGGGGGTGGGGGGCCCCGCTAAAACCCCTTTTCCCGGGTTCCCCAACTCCACTTCCCCGGAAAATGCCCCCTGCTCCGTCCGTTTCGTTCCGCGGCGCGGCGCGGCCCCCCCGCCTAGGGCGGGGCCGGGGCCGGAAAGTTTTTTAGATTTAAAGGGACAGTGCAATGGGTTTAATTTGGGCCCATTACCGGACGCGGTTTTTCCTATTTAAGCCGGCCTCTTCCTGGTGCCCTTTCCGGATCTTTGTGCCCATTGCCTATTGTGAAAGCTTCCCAAGAAACCCTTGTCCTTTTTAAACCGCGTTTTACCAAAACCCTTCCCCTCCCTTTAAAATTGCCCCGAATCTCGCCGCCTCACTGCCCTTCCTGCCTGTCCCTGTTTTTGTTAAAAACCAAAAAAGGGCTCAACTTTCCAGCAGGAGACCCAAATCAGTATATTGGGTTTTGGAAAGGGGCCAAAAGAAACCCCACCTGACACTTTCTCAAAAAAAGAGTTTTTTCTAAATTTTTTATTGAAACGAGTCAATTTTTTTAACCCATTTTTGGGGGGTTTACAAAATTCCTTAAGCAACATGTGACATTCAGCTACCTTTTAAATTGGCTTTTCTTATTACATGTTAAATGACCCTCCCCCAAAGAAAAACATCTAAGGTGAGCAGCCATCTTGGCATTTGGGTTTTGTCGAACACAGACCCCATCTTGTGAGGGGAATAGACTTTATACAAAATACATTTTTTTAACAGTTATCCTTTACAAGCAATTATATATGCGGCCATTTGCTAAACATTAAAAAGTGTATAATAAACAGGCGTTTTACGTGCAATAAAATAAAGAATGTGATGATTAACTGATTAATCCCTTTTAAAATAAAAGACACCTGGGATCACCATATTAATCTTTGCCCCCAAAATCCACAACAGCCCCCTCTTGAGACTTTGGTCCCCTTTTAAAATTTTTTCCCGGGGGCCCTTGACACCAGGGGACAAAGCTCTTTGGGAAGTGCCCCAAAACCTATAAAATCCCCGCTTTTTAAAAGATTTTTTTGGGGCTAAATTTTTTCCCCCACCCTTGGTGTCCACTATCCTACACCCCTGTAAATACTTTTTAACTAGGGAGAAAACTTCCGTTCTCTTGGGGGCAGGACATTTTTGGGGCAAGGGCCCAAAAAGGTTTTTTAAATTTCCCAAATGTAAATTATAGGACCCGGGCTTTGGCGTGTGGGGAAAATGGAAGGGGTTTGCTGTCAATGTAGAAGCCAGGCGGGGGAAAAATGTTCATCTTAGGGGGGAATGTTTCACCAAGATACCAATATTTTTCCCTCAAACAGGGAAAAAAACATAATAAAACCAATTAGGGAAAAAAGAAAAAAGGGCAGAAAAATCAAAAACCCCTTTTTTACAAAAACCCCCCCTGCCCCCCCTTCAACCAACCGAACCAGTACCCCAAGGGTCAGTGATACCTGAGTTCCTTAAAAGTTCGGGGAAAAGATTTGACAACTTTTTAAATTTGCCAACAGTCATTTAAACCGTTCGGTCCCTGTTTTGTCGGGGTTTAAAAGTACAACGGGTTTTTTCCCCCAATCTTTTTGCAAAACTCCCCCTTCCAGGCAACACCATGTCCAGGGCCACCCCTGTTCGGCCGGGCTACAGCAGGGGTTGGGGGTTTCCATTCTATCAGGTTTCAGAAGGGGTTGGGCCCTCCTGACCCTGCCAGCCCCATTTTGGGAAACTCTGGTGAAATTTTTACAAATCTCTGCTGATTATAATATATGTAGTTTATTCCAAAATCAACATTCTTTTTAAATTATTTAACTATCGGTACCCAAGAAAATTAAAACCCACGCCACTTGATCCCTTGCTTTAAACTCATCAGGGACCCCCCTTAACCCCCTATACCCAACAATTAAACAATGGGGGGTCGAAGCTCCCCTTTTGGGCGTGACCCCCCCTTTTTGGCTTTCACTGTTTCAGTGGTGTTTGGGTATCTCCGACCCTGCGCTCAGTATGTGAAAAAGGAATGAATAGTTTTGGGCAGGGCACATTGTCCAGTCCAGTTACCCTCCAATTTGTCCCCGACTTTTAGATCTTTTACATATCCCAAAAACTCCCCTATGGGGAAATACTTGATCCTGGGGGGAAAAGGCTGCCACTGAAAAATTTCTGTAAGTGGGGCAGTAACCCCTTTTTTTGGAAAATTACCCAGGGGGAAACTGCCATTTTCCCTTTTCAAAGGTATAACGGTTTAATTACCCCGGGTAAATGTAATTCCCCAACCCCCGGGCCTTTATGTTTTGGGGGGTGATCGGGGGGATTGGCCCCCTTTCCCTTTTCCCACGTCAGTGTTTGGTTTTTTGGTGGAGTTGGTGTACAACTAAGAAGGGGCATTCCTTTCTGATACAGGAAAAACCTGGTGGGACCCGTGCCCATTTTGGGGCCCCCAAAACGGCTGAGCAACATAAAAAGTTTTTTTTTTTTGTGCTTGGGTTTGGGTGTAAAACTTAAACCCCTTCCGCCACAAGTTCTTATCCGAGAACCCCGGTCTCTACCCTTTAGGTTTTCCCCCGAGGTGGGATCAGCTAGGGTGTTTATGCTCTGAAAAAAATCTGTACAACGGGGAAAAAAGTGGGTTTACGGGGTGTTGGTGTGGGACCCCCAACCCAAATTTCCCGGGCGGGATTCATATTTTCAAATGGAATTTTTTTCGAAATCCCCAAAGCCCCCCCCCTCTAAGTATGCCCCCGCAGGACCTATAAGCCCCCATCAGTCTCTTGAGGGTTTTTTTGTTTGGTTTTAAAGGGTTTGGGGCATGCTTTCACCTGATATTCTCTGTTTTTGACAGCCCCAGTTTTTGTTTGACTCATCCTTGTCAGTAGGGGCTTCCCCCCGTTTAAAATTTTTCCCGTTGAAAACAGCTGTGGGGCTATATCCCCCCGTAAACCCCGGGATTTTCCCTCCCCCTGCCCCCCCAGAATTGCCCGGGGCGTCCCCCCGTACTTGTAGTCACACACAAGTATATACCGTGGCCCGTGGAAAGGGTTTTTCAATTTTAGATTTGCACTGTAGGGAACCTGGGACAAAAATACTACATCACAAAAAAACAAAAGAATAAGTGGCAAAATGAGCCTTTGGGTGATTTTAAAACCAAAAGGGGATCATCCCCTCTCCTTGGAATGGCCCCCCGATGCGTTTTTTGCCAAAAACAAAGGGAACATAAATTTCTTAACATCATAAAAAGCAGCATTTTTTTCATCTCCGGGGACTTTGGGGCGATCTTACAGTGCGGGGAAACTTGGGTCCAGTTGGGCTTTCCTGCCACCTTTGACGGTGTGGGGCGTGGGCAAAAGGAAATTGGCACGGGCCCCCCAATCTCGGCCCAAATTTTTTACCAAAACTTTTTCCCTAGGGCCCAGTTCCAGGCGGGGAGCTTATGAGCAGCAACCCTCGATTTGGGTCTGAAAATGGAGGAGAAAACTTTAGAAAAGCATTAAATAACAAATCTTTAACCCCTGCAGTCACATAAGAGGTCCCTAGCATCGTTTTTTTTAGCTAAAAAACTGCGAGGGGAAAAATGCACCCCGCCTTGGGGCACTGCCCAAAAAGGAAACTCATTTGGGCGGGGGAGTGCTAAAATATCCCTGGGCAAGTGCCTTACCCTAACCCAAACTATGGGCAGGCCCGTCTGGCCCCGGGGATGCCGGGTTTTTTTGCCGTTTTAAGCTTCCCTGCTTTCCGAAGGGCCCCTTCCCCTGTGCCCATTTCCCTACAGCTGGGGGATAGGCCCGTGGCAAACAGAGTTTGCCTCTCAAAATCCAAAATTTGACCGTCTCTTTTATTCTTTGGGTCCCTTCTTTTTCCAAATTTCCCTTTTTTTTTTCCAGTGGGGCTTTTTTTTTTTTTCCCCGCCCCCTTCCCCCCTTTGGGCCCGGGAGTCTCCTTTTTGGGGGGTTGGGGGCCCAAATTTTCCCCTTGCACCCCTACAGCTGACTTTTCTTTCCCCTTTCTCACCCCCTGCGGCCCGTGTGGAGCTTTGGGCCGCCAAGTGGTTTTGTCTTCTGTATTCGCTTCCCCCTTGCCCTTTATTTTCAAAATACCCCGTCCCGGGGGCAGGGCCCCGCAGGCATCCATCGGGACCGAAAACTTGGGCCATGTTTTTACTTTGGGGTTTCCCAACCGTGAGGGAAAACTTTGTACCTTTTAAAGAGGGCCCAAGTCATGGGCCCCCCCCGAAAGGTATCTTGAGTCCATATATATGGGTTTTTCCCTTTTGCCATTGCCAAAAGTCATAACCCGCCCTCTTCTTGGGCTGATTTATGCCCCCCCCCCCCCCGGGCAGACTTCTTTTTTCAACACTGTTTGTGATGTGGTAAAAGCATATCCCATGTGAAATTATTTCCCGCCCCTGTCCCCCGGGAAATCTGAATCCATCCACAAAAAAACCTTTTCCGGGTTGTCAAACGGAGTCTCATGTACAGAAGGGAAAAAAAAAAGGGGAAAAAAAAAAAAGGTTTTTCCCCTTCATGACCCTTTAAAACAATCCTGACTTCTTCATGTACAACCGGGGGTTCTTGGTTTGGGCCTCTTTGTCCTCATTCCCCCCTTGGGGAAAGGGGAAATAAGGTGGCGTATGAAAACACAACCCGCGCAGCAGAGTTTACTTTTCCGGGAGGAGGGAGAACATTGAAGCCCGAGGAAACCCCGGTTTCTGACGAGAGAATGTTGCGGTTGAGAATGGCGGAATTCACGGGGGAGCCAGCAAAGGGCGAGGGAGTGTCCACTTGATATCCCCCTGTTTTTAAAACCAGCAGCACTTGGGGGTCAACTACAGTTTGTCAACTGTAAAGGTCCTCCCCTTGCAGCTTGGTCCCCCGTCTTGCAGAGTAGCCTCCAACTGGTCTGTTTAAAGGGCCTTTCATGGGGTGTGCTAGAACTCCCAGGGCATGTCCTTACCCTTCCCATACAAAGAGCTTGAAGGTCTTCTGGTAGGCCAGGATGCCTAGTGCAAAAGCACTGGCAATAGCTTTCTTCAGCTTCTGAAAGGACTCTAAGGGATCTTAAACAAGGGTGGGAAGGGGGTTTTTCCCTTTACGCCTCATACTAGAATTTTTACGGGGGGAGGGGGATATCCCCGTCCTATGGATGCGGGGGTTCAAAAATAGGGGCAGGCCCCCGCCCCAGGGTCCGAGTTTCTAGCTTGTGGGGTCCTTCCCCCTTCTTGTTTTGAGTGGGTGGGGGGGCAGTGTCCTGCCTGTTCAGTTCAAGCAAGTAAGCCGGGTGTCTTGGCTTGTAGGCTTTCCAGGGTCCTATATGCGTTGGGCCCCCATCCAACAGGTGCAGGCTTGATTTACACATATCCCGCAGGCAAATTTTTCTCCCATGCCTTTTTAACTAGAAGCACCACATCTTTGTAGAGTCTTTGGGACTCCCGGCCGAACCACTTTTAGCTGTTCCTTCATAGGTTTTTAACAGGGCCCTCCTTCGGGCCTGGGCACATCCGAGCATTTTTTTTGGGGTTTTTCAAACGGGGGAGAAACCCCCAAACAAAGAACATCTGAGGGCATCCTTGCATGGTTTCCTCCTAAAGTTGGTGATGCCCTTTTAGCGTCCTGTTTAAAAAAAAACCAAACCCGTACACTCTGGAGGCCCCAGTGAAACTCAAACCATATCTGATGGGTTGGAAAGAGGGATTTGGCCACAATGGGCCCGTCTTGGGAATTCCCCCGCTTTAACTTCCACAAGGACCATAAATCTTTCTAAGTGTCCCGTGTTTTCTTCCCGATCTGGACATCTTCCGTAATAGGGCATAAGTTTTTTCTCGGGCCGGGAATTCACCCCCTTAAAACAGACGCTTGAAATCAGTGGGGGAATTTTAAAATAATATGGGTTTGGGGCCCTTTAATCCCCCTCCCCTTGCAGTGGGCCCCCGTGAGAAAGGGGTTTTGCCTTTGTCAATTCCTGGCCCTCTCCACGGTTTAGGGGAAATGCTCCTCCAGGTCCTTCCCCGGGGGTTTCTGTGCAGTGGGCCCCCTTGGGGGTGCTTTTCCTGCAGCAGCAAGCAGAAAGTTTTTTTTTGACTGGTAGTATGAACCCCGCTGCTCGTTTTTCCTCCTTCTTGTCATCCCCGTGGGTGTTTTTAAAACCCGCCCCACTGTATTTTTCTCCCCGTGCCATGAGGGTTTTCCAGAGGGCTGGTGGGTTGGTCACCCAAAATCCCCAGTATTGCAAACCAGAATTGGAAATACAGTGCGTGGCCACCCTCTTGGTCCCCGGAAATGGGAAAAAGTGAACCCGGAAGTTGGGGCATTAAACCCCGGGAAAGGGAAAAGGGTGTTTACATCCTAAAGGGAAACAGTAAAAGGGGGGCCTGGGGTTTGGGGAAATGACATAAAAGGGGTGGCAAGGGGCACAAGGGGGACTTCAGGGGGGGTTTGCTACACAAAGGGGGCATAAACCCCCGTGTTTGGGGCTACAGGAGGCAAAGGGTTTTGTTTGGTACAGTTGTGGGGGCGGGAAATTTGGCCCCGGGGGTTTCCCGGGGTATACTGGGACATAGTGGGTGAAAATAATTTGGGGGGTTTAAATTTTGGTAGGCAATGATAAAAATAGCAAAAAACAGGGTTTTTTTTGTGATGCAGATTGGGCCTTTCTTGGGGCAAAATAAAACCACAATTAAAAACTCCCTCTCTCCACCCCCTGTTTTAAAACACTTAAACCCCCTCAAAACCAAACCAGAGGCCAGCTCCCCCCCCGGCCTTTAAACAGGGCGGGGGGAAACAAAAACTTTTTACTTTGTTTCAGAAACTTTCCCCTTTTGGGGGATGGTACAAAATAGGCAGCGAAACCCCCCCGGGGCCCCCCCTTTTTATGAACCCTTTCTAATTTCCCAACTGAACCAGGATTAAAACCATCAACAAACTTTTCCCAAAAACCTTCAATCTGCCTTCGTCTTGGTCAACCCCTAAAAGGCATTTTTTTAAAAATTTTTTATCTAAATGTTTTCCCTGGGGTTTTTTAAATCACATTTCCCAGCAAACTTGCAAATCCTTCATTTGGGAGCCTTCAAAGGGGGGGGGGCCAAACTTTCACCCAAACCCTTTTAATTTTACTCAACCCCTGATCCATGGTGCATTACTTTTCCCTATCAACAATGAGACCAGATTCAAAATTTTTTTGTTCCCCCCTAAAACCAGAAGAGGGCCCAATGTTCAAAAACCCCAAAGAAAAAAACTAAAGGGAAAAAATTTCCCCTTTCCCCCCTAAAAACGCCTTGGGTTTGGCCCCCAAAAAAAAATTTTCAAAATAAACAGCAGAAAGCTCTATCCTATTTATCTTACATTTTTTTAAACTTTTTTAAAACCTCGGAGGCAAGACTTATCCCCTTTAAAACAAAACAGTGCATGGGACTGTGCGAGTTTCTTTTTTTGGGACTGCGGCCCTTTTCCTTTCCCCTCCCCCTTTTTTTCTCTGTTGGGGAAGGGTGGGATTGCTCCCCGGGAAAAGGGGTCCAAAACCCAATTTTTTCCCCCTTTAAATTTAAAGCACGTCACCACAACCCCCACCCCACACACAAAAAAAGACACATATAACAATGGGCGGAAATGGGGCTGAATGGGCCCGGGCTGTTTCCCCTCTCTTAAACCAAAGAAGGGGCGCTCAAACGGGACTCCCCCCGCCGGGAAGAGCATTAATTACCCTAACCACAGTTTCCCGGTCTCGGAAAACCCTAAAAATTTGGGCCATACCCCTTCCCCCAAGTAGACAACTCACTAAAACCCCACCCCCTAAGAGAAATCAGCTCAGGGGAAAACCCTAAAAAATCTGTGGGCCCCGGGCAGGACCAACCAGCGAACCCAATACTCAAAAAACAAATAAAACAGAAAAACCCCCACGGGAAAAAACACTATGACGGGGTTTCGTAAAAAGCAAGGGACTGCCCAAAAACCCCCCTGTCGGTCCATCAAAATTTATTAAAGGACCCGGGATGCCCCCCAAACCCACAGAACAAAACTTTCCGAAAAAAGGAAAAAAAAAAAAACCCTCTTACCTGTACTTGTTTTTGGGAGCGACCGTACTCCTCTGTTTTTGCCGGCAGTTAATCACATCTTTGCCTGAAATTCGATTTTTTGGGATTTGAATGTCCCATGCCCCCTACAGGGGCGTGAAAACCAAAATTTTGTTTTTTAAGAGGGAAAACCCACAAAAAGGGTTTCTATTTTCCCCGCAGGAGCCCAAATCGGGTATATGGTTTGGGGCACGTCCAAAAAGAAAATCCCAAAGCCTGACCGGGGTGTAAAAGGGGGGGAAAAAAATTAAAAAAACCAAAAAGAAAGGGGTTTCCAGCTACAAAAAACAGGAGGGCCAGTAAAGAAAAAACGCTGGGGGAAAAATATAGGGAAAAAAGGTAAAGTGTTTTTAAAATAAAGAAAAAGGCAAAAAAAGTGGAGACAGAAAGACGTTTTGCAATAAAAAATTTAAAACAAACCCCCAAAAATATTTTTTAAAACAAATTATAATAGAAAAAAGTTTAAAAAAAAAAATTTTTGGGGCCCTTTTAAAAAAAAAACTAAGGTGAGCAGTAGAAAGGGCCAAAGGGGAAAAAGCAAACCAAATTAAACAATTTCTTCTCCACTGTTTTTTTTCCCGAGGGGGAAATACTTCCTTTTTGAAAAAGGGATAAATTTAAAACCCCCAACTTAAAATTTTTGGGTTTCCAAAAGGCCGGAGGAAAAGGGGCGCCCGCCTTAGGAAGTTTAAAAATAGAAAAATTTCCCGGGCCCTAAATGGTTTTACACCACTTGTCCTAGGGGGATTTTAGGATTTTAGATGGGCCCCCTATTCTTAATATTTAGGGACTTTCTAATCCCGGGGTTTTGCCCCAAAGGATTGGCGAAATACCAATTTTTGGTGCCAATATTCAAAAAGGGGAAAAAAAGTAAACCCCAGGAAAAAAAAGGCCAGTAAGCTTTAAACCTCTGTTGAAAGGTAAAATGTTTAAAGGTTTTCTCAGAAAATGTACCCCTGGGTTTTCTCACTGAAAAAAAAAATTTAAAACCCCATTCCAGGGGGGGTTTTTATAAGGATGGGCCCTTTTTGCCCGACTAATTCATCAGTTTCCCAATTGGAAGTCTTGGGGGGAACTGGATGGGGGTGAGGCACTGGTTTTTCAAATCTTTTTTTTCAAAAACATTTGGGAAAAGGGTTTGCCACAAAAAAAGGTTTGGTAAAAAATTTAAATGCTTTGGACGGGGGGAAAATGTTTTGGGAAAAGGGGGTTTAAGAAAACTGGCTCACAAATTGAAAAAAAAAGGGGTTAGTAATTAACGGAACATGCTCAAAACGGGGATCCCTGTTACTAGGGATTTCCCAATAAGGGTCAGTTTTTGGGCCCTACCCTTTTTAAAACTTTTCATTTAATGATCTTTAAAAAAGGGAATACACAGTAGAATATCGTTTCTTTGCAGATGATACTAAGCTCTGTAAATTAAATCAACAAAATAGGGGGAAAAATTTGGGGTTTTACAAAGGGTTCTGGATAAGTTGGGGGCCCCCCCCCTTTTGGGGGGGCCGGGGGAAATGGCAGATGAGGTTTAACACAGAAAAATGAAGGTTTTCACAGGGGGAGGAAAAATCCATTACATGATTACTTTTTAAATGGAAAAACAGGGAAAAGTACGGGAGAAGGACTTGGGAATCCTAGTGGACAGTAAACTTAACTGTAGCACCAAATTCAGGCGCAACCCCAAGGAAATAGGATCAGGGGGTGTATAAAAGGGGCATAGGGGGCCAAAATGATGAAACATTTTTCCCAAATTATCAAGTCACTGGTTAGACCACACAGGGAAATTGTGTACAGTTTTGGGGCACCAGGCCCGGGAAAGATATTGAAGCTTGAACAGGTACAAATGCGGGCAACAAAAAAAATAAAAGGACTGGGGGGCTCAATACCCAGAAAGATTAGCAAGTTTAGGTTATTTAGTTTAGGAAAAAGAAGGGTTTGGGGGGGGCATTGAAATATTTTAAATACTCAAAGGTCAATATAAAAATTTTCCCAAATTTATTTATACCCAGGGCTGTAAAAACAAGGGGGCATCCTCACGCTTGAGGAACGAAAGTTTCTAAATAAACTTTGAAAGGTTCTTTTTCTGAAGGCAGGAGACTGGGAATTCTTTGCCAGAGGAATTTTCAGGTGAAATTCAATAACGGCGTTCAAAATTTGGGTTTGATGCATTCTGGAGCGTAATAAAAAAACAGTTATAGTTCTAGGGTTCTGGAGAGGGGTTTTTGATCCAGGGATTTTTTGTTTTCCAATTTTGGGGTCGGGGAAGGAAATTTTTCCCCTAAAATGAGGACAATTGGCTTTTACCCATTGGGGGGGTTTTTGCCTTTCTCTGGATCAACACCTTAGCACAAAAGGGGTGAAATGGATGGGCGTCTTGTCTTTTTTTGCCTTACAAACTATAAACTAGAAAAATCTCCAACAAAAGGTTCTAAGTTTATTTTACAGAGTCAAGTTTTTAACATCGGGGGTGTACAATTCCTTAAGCAACAGTGACATTTCATTCCATCTTTTTGGCTCTTCTATTAGTCAAATGACCCTCCCCTCTCTTTGTTAGAGAGAAGAAAAACATCTAATTTAAACCCCAATCCAAATTTTTGGCATTCGGGTGTGCCCCTGAACACAGACCCCATCTTGTTAGGGGAATAGACTTTAAAATAAAAAAAATTTACATTCTATAACATTATCCTTTACAAAAAATTTTAATATGCGGTTATTTGCAAACACTTTAAAAAAGTGTTTTAAATATACGGCCAGCTTTTACGTGAAATAAACACTAAACCGGCCACTTTATTAATACACCTGCCCAACTGCTCGTTAAACTTAATTTCAAATCAAGCCAATTCACATGGCGGAAACCTTCAGTGCATTTAGGCATGTAGACATGGTCAAGACAATCTTTCCCGCATTTTAAACCGACATCCCGTATGGGGAAGAAAGGTTTATTTGAGTGGGTTTTAACGTGGCATGGTTGTTGGGTTTCCAGAAGGGCTGGTTTTTAGGGTAAAAATTTAAAAAAACTGCTACTCCTGGGATTTTCCCCGCACAACCATCCTAAAGGTTTTTCAGAGAAAAGGCTGGGAAAAAGAAAAAAAAATCCAGTGGAACGGCAATCCTGTGGGCGGGAATGCCCTTGGGTTTAAGCCAAGGTCCCAAAAGGGAAAAGGGGGAACTTTTTTCGAGCTGATAGAAAGGCAACAGTGGGCCAAAAAAGCCACCCCCTTTACAACCAAAGGGAGGCAGAAAGAGCATCTCTTAAAAGCACAGTACGGGGCCCAAATTTTTAGGCAGAAAGGGGTAAAAGCACAGAAGACCCACACCGGGTTTCCACTCCCTTTTTAAACTAAAAACAGGGAAAATAGGCTCCCAAATTTTTCCCCAAACTCATCGAAAATTTTTCAGTAAAAAAATTTGGAAAAAAAGTTGCCTGGGTTCCCGATGAACTCGATTTCTGCTGCGACATTCGATGTAAAGGGGCAGAATTTTTGGGGTCAACAACATGGGAAAAGGGGAAAGGGTCCACCTGCCCTTTTATCAACGGGTTCCCGGCTGGTGGTGGTGGTGTCATGGTTGGGGGGAAAATTTTCTTTTGGGATCTTTGGGCCCCTTGGGGACCAAATGAGCATCGTTTAAAGCCCAGCCTACCCGAGTAAGATGCGGGCCAGTCCATTCCCCTTTTTGACCACAAGAACCCCCCCATCTGATGGCCTAATTTCAGCAGGGTAATGCGGGCCCTGGGCATAAAAACCCGGAATCATCTCGACTTGGTTTCTTGAACATGACAATGAGGTTTTTACTGTAAATCAAATGGCCTCCACATCACCAGATCCTCAATCCAATGAGCAATTTTTGGGGTTGGTGGAACGGGAGATTTGCATCAAAGGGGATGTGCAGCCGACAAATTGCGGCAAATGTTTATGCCCCAACATGTCCCAAAATGGACCAAAACTCTGGGGAATGCTTCCAGCACCCCTGTTAATCTATTGGGCCAAAGAAAAAAATTTAGGCATTTTCAGAAAGGCAAAAGGGGGTTTCCCAAACCCCCACTTAAACAAGGTGTAAACCCAAAAAAGTTTGGGCCGGGGGAGTGTATAAAACATGGGGAGGGGATTTTAAATGATTAATACATTAAAATAGAGACCAAAGGATCACACAAATATAACCTTTGTTCCCAACCACAACAAAACCCCGACAAAAACCCCCTGCCCCGACGAATCTGTACCTCAACCCCAAACCCCTTTGGCCCCCCATCCCCCAAACAAGTTTCCGCCCAAATGGAAAGCGACCCTTTTAGACTCCCCCCGCAGCAAGTCCCTCCCCGTTTTTCCCGGGGGGCTCGGTGAATACCGGGACTTACTTTAAATTTTCCCCTCCCTGGTGTGGGCTTCCAACCATCGCTTGCCCGGGGGTCCAGCGGACCACTACCCGCAGAAACCCTTTCACTACCCCTTCAGCTCCAGCTCTCACCGTTGATCAGATACAGATGTGACAAAACCAAAACGGGGCCCCGGGTTTGGGGGGGCTTTTTGAAAAACTTTTTTCCTTTTTTTGTTTATTTCCCCCTTTGGTTTTTGGGGGTATCACATTAAATACAATTTTAAAATTTTTTATTCTTTTTGCCAGGAAAAAACCTCCCGGATGTGGGGTTTTCAAAGTTCCTGTTTAAAAATAAGGTTTCAGATTTTGGGGTGATACCTTTATTTTCAGCTTTTTCCCAAATGTTTAAGGGTGTTTTTTTTCCCCATTTTTCTCACCAATCTCCGCCGTTTTTATGGCTTTATTTTGGGCATTGTCGCGGGTGGTCCTGCTCCTCGGCCCCCGGGCCCCCGGGCCACCCCGTGGCCCCCCCCCCCCCGGGTTTTTTGCCGGGGTCGGGTGGCCCCCCGCGGGGAAAGAGCGGGGTTTTGGGGGGCCGCAGGGACTCAAGACTCCAACCCCGCCCCCGTTCCTTTTTCCCATCCGCGCCCTCCAAACCGGGCCCAGGGGGCGCCCTGGCCCTTTCCCCTAGGTTTCGCGAAACGGCCCCCCTTTTTTTGGAAATTTAAAGGGCCAGCGCGCCGGTAAAGGGGTAATTTTCCGGGGGCTTTCCCCTATTTAAGGCTACGCTCCACAATCACTCCTGCTGGATCTATGTTGCCTCGTGCCTTAGTAAAAGCGTTCCCTAAGTGTATTCTCACCTACCGTTTTTGGTTCCAGAACCTCTTGCTAAGTTTTCTCGATTTCCGAACCTTGCTGCCGCCCTGACCTTCCGGGCCTGTCCACGATCCACGAACCTTGCCGCCAGCCCCTGACCTTACTGCCTGCCCAGGGACTACGATTCTTGGACTCACTCTGTACCAGCTGCACCTCGTCCGCCATGCAAGCGTCACGTCAGGGGTAGTGACCTGGTAGCCTCACGCCGCAGCAAGTCCATCCCGCTTTTCGGCAGGTTCTGGTGAATACCGGGGGCTACTTAGACTCCGCTCCCTGGCGTGGCTTAGCTATCATCACTTGCGGTGGTCCAGAGGATCCACGACCCAGCCGTTACAGTCATATGCCATTCCCAGGACATCACTGCTCACTTGCCGATTACTTCCCGACTGGTGATGTCAATAGCGTTATGGCCAGGGTTGGGACAAGATATTCTGGTGTCCAAGGCAAATATGGCACAAAGCGCCCCCAAATGGAAAATTCAGCCCCCTCCATGACTTTTTGCGCCCCCTTTTCTGCCTGGGATGAAGTGGCACCCTAGACGGTCGCCTACCTCCACTTCCCAACGTCCCGGCCCTGGTTACGGCTCTAGTGAGCTCACGCCCAGCTACGGTGACCCTGGTTAGACCCCATCTACTACCTACATGCCGCAGATCCCAGAATTTGCGGCCAGTGTCGGCACTCACGTGGATAACGTCGGATTTAGGGCATTTTTTTTCTTTTTTTACCATTTCTGGCAATTTTGTCATAATTAGTAGAACGGAGCGACAGGGATGCAGAGCAATCTGACTCTCATTTAAAAAAAATAAAATCAAATCAAATTGGACTCTTTAAAAAATTTAGTCCTGCCAAAGAGTTAACAAAGAAGAAATCTTGTCTGCCCTGATGGATGAGGCTCGGGAAGCTCGTCCATAGGAGGTGTCAATCCTCTGCCAAGGACTTTTGTGGACATATTGTATGTAGTCAAAGATGGCTGGGCTGCCGCCTTAAATATTGCTCTAACTTTACGGAACGAGATCTACCTACATTACGTCTTTCCAGATAAGATTGCCGCCCTAGTAATCATCTAAAGAGAAGAAAAGAAAATCTGCAATCAGTAAGTAGTAACAAAAAAGAGAAATAGATTTCAGTGTTTTATTGAGGAGAGTAACACGTAGGTTGTACATTCCCTTTAAATGCAGATATTTGGGAGCACCGCCCCTATGAGGCACAACATATATATATATATAATCGTCCTCATCATCACCCGACATACACCAGATGCTGTACTGGTGTGGGCTATTCTCTTCAAGGTCATGTTCCTAACTAAAGGCTCTGCTCAAGCATCTTCTCTACTTCCCTCCTGGTCAATGCAGGACAAGACACAATGCCACCAAGCCGTGGCTTAAAGGTGTCGTCCACCTCACAAAACATTTCAGTTGGTCAACGGACTCCAGTAAAATGAATCAAAATTTGAAGAGGTGAAGAGCTCTGATTGGTGATGTAAGTAGAGGCACGTGACCAATCAGCCACAGGAGACCGGAGAGACATGGAAGCGGGATCGGAGGAAGATGAGTATAACTTTCTACTTTGCTGGGGCCCAGGACCGATGGAAGTGTTTTTCTTGTGAGGTGGACAACTCCTTCAAGCCAAGGTCAGCCATGTCTCTGTAGGTACTGTAAAAAGGTTTTCCTGTCTCATAAAATGACGGCATATTGCCAGGATCAGTTAGAATTTGATTTTGGGACGCCCACCAGTCCTGAAGAGGAAGGGTCCGCAGTGTTGGTGGAGTGGGGTGTTCTCTTCTGAGGTTTTTTATGCAGAGCCCTGCAGTTACGCTGCGGACCCTTCGATCTCTGAGGTCAGACCCTCAATGTAATGTCCTACAGATCTGCTGTCACTTCATAAGATGGAGAAACCCTTTCCCTCTGCGTCATCTTGACGCATATTCCCGGCATGTATCAGGATATATCAGTCAGTGGGGACATGTGCCTCATCTCACAGTATGAACTACAGCGTGTAGAGTTTCCAAAGCAGATTAAAAAAAAAAGTGACGTCCCGTATTCCCACAAATTCAGTGCAGAAATGCGTCAGAAGCGAGGACGTCGTTAGCACCATCAAAAAAGGCGAAGCCACATAGAAAACACAGAGAGTCCGGATCAATAACATAGGACATTTCAGCAGCGGATTTCACAACGTCTTTCCCAGAGTTCTTGTGAAGCTGCCGGGTCCCGTGCGGTTCCTCAGAGGTTCCTCAGAGGTTAGGTTGCCCTTCTCGCAAACGTTTCTTCTGTCTCCAAACCCGAAAAACATTGATTGGGTGGCCGAATGTGAGGAGCATCAGGATGAGGAGCGAAATATTAACCTAAAACCAAAGAAGAGCCGGTTATGAGGGATGGCGAGGTCTCTAGAGAGCACGTCTACATGTAGAGGGTTACTCACGTAGAACGGGTCGCCCTGCAGGTACGTGTGGATGACATAAAAGGCCGGATATTGCAGCAGAGACACCACTGCCGAAAGAGACATCAACAGTCCATACAGCTTCCCAAAGTGCCTGGGCGGGAACCTGCAGCACGGGGGAATCAGAAAGTAGAGAATTTAGAGTAGAATACACAGTACAAGGCATATATAGGAGGCCCCCTGCCAAGTGTCTTCTTAGGTGGCCAAGAAGACTTTGGAGCCCTCAGGTACCGGTGTCCACCTTATACCCACATCCCCAGTGCCATAAATCATAGGTGGTTCCTTACGCTATAGACAGGAAGGCAGCATTTCCTCCGTACAAGAAGGAGCGGTTGAGTACTTGGAAGATGAATGTCGGATATAGGGCAGGAAGCTCGGAAATGGAGGCGCAGAGCGAGAAGACGATGCACTGGGCTGAGGTCAGCAACAGGGACAGGACCGAGGAGCGGAGGTCATCCAGCGAGTCTGTAGCTGAGAAATAATGCAGAACTGTGATCAAACCTGTGCGCTGCCATTCAGTAATGGACAAGCCTAGACAAGAGGTCGGCAGAGGCGGCAGCTGCCCGGACCCCCTGTCACCAGGCAGTGCTTCCATGAAAGAGGATGTTGGGTGCCAGGGTGTAAATAACCTGCTGTGAACCGCGTACCATGTGCAAGGTGCCATGCTAAGGGTCTTCTCAAGTACCAAGAACGGGGACCCTGTTACACCCGAGTCTGTTCACATGGCGAAGGCGTTGGGGGTCATTACCTTTGTTTTTCTTCTTGTGCCGGTCCATAATGAGCCCGTTCCAAGGAGCACAGAAAACCCCACAAAACTGGGATATGGCAAAAACAGTTGTATATTTACTGACTGTAAGAGAGAAGGTACACAGAGAATTATGCTCATGGCGTCACACAATGGTCATGTCATCAAAACATTTATGCACAGTCCAGTCACATTACTGGGACCAGTTTGGAACCTGTTGGCGGCTGCTGTGGTAAAAGTATCATGAGCAGACAAATGGCGCCAATATGAATAAGCCAGGTGGAAGCTGCGGACACCACCCGCCATTGATGTGAGAGATGAGCCTCAGCTCCAAAGGAGAGCAAGAGTGCTGGACAAATTACCACTAAAGTGACCCTGGGGGCGACCAGTAGAGCGTGTGTATGGGGCCCCCGAGCAGACGGATGTCACCGCACCTCTGCTAACCCTACTGTGTATGGGGCCCCCGAGCAGACGGATGTCACCACACCTCTGCTAACCCTACTGTGTATGGGGCCCCGGAAAAGACATATGTCAATGCACCTCTGCTAACCCTACTGTTTATAGGGCCCCGGAAAGACATTGTCACGCACCTCTGCTAACCCTACTGTGTATGGGGCTCCGGAGCAGACGGATGTCAATGCACCTCTGCTAACCCTACTGTGTATGGGGCCTGGAGCAGACGTCACTGCACCTCTGCTAACCCTACTGTTTATTGGCCCTGGAGCAGGCTGATGTCCCTGCACCTCTGCTAACCCTACTGTGTATGGGGCCCATGAACAGACGATGTCACTGCACCTCTACTAACCCTACTGTGTATGGGGCCCTGGAGCAGACGTCACTGCACCTCTGCTATCCCGTCTTTGTTTGGGGCCCTGGAGCAGACGTCACTGCACCTCTGCTAACCCTACTGTGTATTGGCCCTGGAGCAGGCTGATGTCCCTGCACCTCTGCTAACCCTACTGTGTATGGTGCCCCAGAACAGACAGATGTCACTGCACCTCTACTAACCCTACTGTGTATGGGGCCCCGGAGCAGACGGATGTCACTGCACCTCTGCTAACCATACTGTGTATGGGGCCCGGAGCAGATGGATGTCACCGCACCTCTGCTAACCCTACTGTGTACGGGCCCCGGAGCAGACAGATGTCACCGCACCTCTGCTAACCCTACTGTGTACGGGGCCCCGGAGCAGACAGATGTCACTGCACCGTTGCTAACTTTACTGTGTATGGGGCCCCAGAGGAGACAGAAGTTACTACACCTCTGCTAATCAAATTACATCACCAGAAAAGGCTTTTCCATTGGTGAACAAACACCCTGCAACCATTCCTGGAAGAACACAATCTGGTGGTGGCAGCATTACAGTATAAATATGTAACATGGAATTCTGCCTTGTATAGTACATACCCAGGTGAGTGTCCCCTCCACTTAAGCGAGTGATCGTCGGGTTCAGAGTTCCAATGAATAAGTAGTGGCGAAGTTGCATAAACGAAAGCCAGATCAGGTGCCACATGAAAAGTGATGAAAGAACACAACTCGAAAACGAGGCCTCAGATTCTGCAGGAAGAGAAGGCAATGATGTTTTGGGTCAGCTCTCAGGGTCTTGGTGTTGTTTTTTATGTCATTTTATCTTTCTCAGTACCTGGACATATAAGGTTATCATTCCATAGATGTGATGTTTGGACGCGGCTGCATCAGTTCTGTTACTATTGTCTAGTTTGGATTTTTATATGATATGAGGATGTTCTTAATGTTTACTTCATTTTTTGTAACTTCTGGTAATTACCACTAGTGAAACTGAGACACTAATATACTGCACATTTCTATTACAATGTGTTATACGAGTAGTCACATGGCTTTTATTGGCACCAGCTACCCTGCCATCTACTCAGGAGGCCATAATTGCATTACACGGGACAATATGAGATGATTAGGTGATGGAGGGTAATAGCTTTGATGCTGTCAGGGTGGTTGGTGGCTAGTGGTTATTGATGGGTCGGTGGCTAGTGGTTACTGATGAGATGGTGGCTAGTGGTTACTGATGAGATGGTGGCTAGTGGTTACTGATGAGATGGTGGCTAGTGGTTAGCGATGGGTCGGTGGCTAGTGGTTACTGATGGGATGGTGGCTAGTGGTTAGCGATGGGTCGATGGCTAGTGGTTACTGATGAGATGGTGGCTAGTGGTTACTGATAGATGGTGGCTAGTGGTTACTGATGAGATGTTGGCTAGTGGTTAGTGATGAGATGGTGGCTAGTGGTTACTGATGAGATGGTGGCTAGTGGTTACTGATAGATGGTGGCTAGTGGTTACTGATGAGATGGTGGCTAGTGGTTACTGATAGATTGGTGGCTAGTGGTTACTGATGGGATGGTTGCTAGTGGTTACTGATGAATGGTGATAGGGCTGTGGTTAGCGATGGTCGATGGCTAGTGGTTACTGTGGAGATTGGTGGCTGTGGTTAGCGATGGGTCGATGGCTAGTGTTATGTGAGATGGTGTAGTGGTTAGCTTGCGGTGTCGATAGTGGTTCTGATGGATGTGGCTAGTGGATAGCGATGGGTCGGTGGCTAGGGGGTACTGAGGAGTCATAGCTTGTCGTTACTGATGGGTTGGTGGCTTGTGATTACCAAGGGGTCAGTGGATTCTGGTTACCAATGGGTCGGCGGTTTGTGGTTACCGATAGGTTTGTGGATTGTGGTTACCAGTGGGTTGGTGGCTAGTGGTTACTGATGGGTCGTGGCTTCTGGTTACCGATGGGTTGGTGGCTTGTGGTTACCGATGGGTTGGTAGCTTATGGTTACTGATGGGTCAAGGGCTTGTGGTTACCAAGGGGTCAGTGGCTTGTGGTTACTGATGGGTTGGTGGCTTGTGGTTACCTAGGGGTCAGTGGCTTGTGATTACCGATGGGTTGGTGGCTTGCGGTTACCGATGGGTTGGTGGATTGTGGTTACCAGAGGGTTGGTGGCTTGGGGTTACCGATGGGTTTGTGGATTGTGGTTACCAGAGGGTTGGTGGCTTGTGGTTACCGATGGGTTTGTGGATTGTGGTTACCAGAGGGTTGGTGGCTTGTGGTTACCGATGGTTGTGGATTTGGTTCCAGAGGTGTGGCTTGTGGTTACCGATGGGTTTGTGGATTGTGGTTACCAGAGGGTTGGTGGCTTGTGGTTACTGATGGGTTTGTGGGTTGTGGTTACCAGTGGGTTGGTGGCTTGTGGTTACCGATGGGTTGGGGAATTAGTTACACTGACCTTGCTTTGCGAGTAACTTTATGGAAGGATTCGTGGCCTTCTCCCCTTTCTCTCCTTCATCTCTTCCTGCTGAAGGGTTCGGAGATGTTGCCTTTTTCTGTTCTCCACAGCTCACACTAAGACGAATAAAGGAGACTTCTTTAGAGGACGAGCCTTAGAACCTGAAGGCTGGGTGCAGACGAGCTGCTGCATTGTGCGTGCACCCCTGACAATAAGATAATGACCCTAAAACATCCTGGACCTACCCGTATCTGTAGCCCTCCGGGACAGGGAACGGGATGTGAGTCTTTGGCATCAAGAAGATCGTCCGTAAGATGTGGCAGATGCTGCAGCTCGATATGAAGAGGAACAAATCCTGCAGTGAGATCCCTTTCTGGTAGAGAATCTAGGAGGACATGAAGGGTCAATCATGTACAACCGCCATATACGACATCACATCCTCTCCTCTCCCCGATCCTAACGGACGCCCGCCATATACTAGTGGTATCTGCTCTCCAGGTAATATAAACCAGCATAGCAACCCAACAGCCCCACAGCCCTGATGATGGATGCCTGCCATATACAAGTGGTATCTGCTCTTCAAGGAATATAAACCAGCCTATCACCCCAACTTCCCCCAGCCCGTATGATGGCCTCCTGCCATATACAACATCACATCCTCTCCTCTCCCCGATCCTGACGGACGCCCACCATATACTAGTGGTATCTGCTCTCCAGGGAATATAAACCAGCATAGCAACCCAACCTACCCAACACCCCCAAGCACTGATGATGGACGCCAGCCATATACAAGAGGTATCTGCTCTCCAGGGAATATAAACAGCAAGCAACCGACTACCAAACACCCCAACCCTGATGATGGATGATGCCACTTTTCAAGAGGTATCTTTTTCCAAAGAATATAAACCAGCATAGAAAACCCCAAACCTACCAACACCCCCCAGCCCTGATGATGGACGCTGCCCATATACAAGAGGTTCTTTGTTTTTCCATTGTTCTTTCCTTAGTTTTTCGTGTTTTATAGGAATTCTCTATCCAGGAATTAACGGCATAGCAACCCAACACCCCCAGCCCTGATGATGGATGCCCGCCATATACAAGTAGTATCTGCTCTCCAGGGAATATAAACCATCATAGCAACCCAACCTACCAAACATCCCCCAGCCCTGATGATGGACGCCCACCAAATACAAGAGGTATCTGCTCTCCAAAGAATATAAACGTGCATAGCAACCCAACCTACCCAAAACCCCCCAGCCCTGATGATGGACGTCTGCCATATGCAAGAGGTATCTGCTCTCCAAGGAATATAAACCGGCATAGCAGCCCAACCTACCCAACACCCCCCCAGCCCTGATGATGGACGCCGCCATATACAAGAGGTATCTGCTCTCCAGGGAATATAAACCAGCACAGCAACCCAACACCCCCCAGCCCTGATGATGGACGCCCGCCATATACAAGTGGTATCTGCTCCAAGGAATATAAACCAGCACAGCAACCCAACCTACCCAACAACCCCCAGCCATGATGATGGACACCCGCCAGATACAGGAGGTTTCTGCTCTCCAAAGAATATAAACCAGCATAGCAACCCAACCTACCCAACACCCCCCAGCCCTGAAGATGGACGCCCACCATATACAAGAGGTATCTGCTCTCCAAAGAATATAAACGAGCATAGCAATCCAACCTACCCAACACCCCCCAGCCCTGATGATAGACACCCGCCATATACAAGAGGTATCTGCTCTCCAAAGAATATAAACTAGCATAGAAATCCAACCTACCCACCATCCCCCAGCCCTGATGTTGGAAGCAGCCATATAAAATAGGTTTCTGCTCTCCAAGGAATATAAACCAGCATAGCAACCCGACCTACCCAACACCCCCAGCCCTGATGATGGACGGCTGTCATATACAAGAGGTATCTGCTCTCCAGAGAATATAAACCAGCATAGTAACCCAACAGCCCCACAGCCCTGATGATGGACGCCCGCCATATACAAGAGGTATCTGCTCTTCAAAGAATATAAACGAGCATAGCAACCCGACCTACCCAATACCCCCCCGCCCTGATGATGGACGCCCGCCATATCCAAGAGGTATCTGCTCTCCAAAGAATAGACACCAGCATAGCTAGCCAACCTACCCAACACCCCCCAGCCCTGATGATGGACGCCCGTCATATACAAGAGGTATCTGCTCTCCAAAGAATGCCCCCTCCACTAATGATAGATTTATACATGCCCCTCCATTTAATGATAGTAAATACCATGCCCCCTCCAGTCATGATAAATCATGCCCATCCAGTAATGATAGATACATGCCCCCTCCAGAAATGATAGATAAATAAATGTCCCCTCCTCTAGTGATAGATAAATACATGCCCCCTCCAGTCATAGATAAATACATGCCCCTCCAGTAATGAAAGATACATGCCCCCTTCAGAAATGATAGATAAATACATGCCCCCTCCAGTAATGATAAATACATGCCCCCTCCAGTAATAGATAAATACATGGCCCCTCCAGTAATGATACAAAAATATATGCCCCCTGCAGTAATGATAGATAAATACATGCCCCCTCCAGTAATGATAAATATATGTCCCCTCCAGTAATGATAGATACATGCCCCCTCCAGTAATAGATAAATATATGCCCCCTCCAGTAGTAGATAAATACATGCCCCCTCCAGTAATAGATACATACATGCCCCCTCCAGTAATAGATAAATACGTGCTCCCTCCAGTAATGATAAATACATGCCCCGTCCTATAATAGATAAATACGTGCCCCCTCCAGTAATAGATAAATACGTGCCCCCTCCAGTAATAGATAAATATATGCCCCCTCCAGTAATAGATAGATATATGCCCCCTCCAGTAATAGATAGATATATGCCCCTCCAGTAATAGATAAATATATGCCCCCCTCCAGTAATAGATAAATATATACATCCTCCAGTAATAGATAAATATATGCCCCCTCCAGTAATAGATAAATATATGCCCCCTCCAGTAATGATAAATACATGCCCCCTCCAGTAATAGATAAATATATGCCCCCACTAGTAATAGATAAATACGTGCCCCCTCCAGTGATAGATAAATAGGTGCCCTCTCCAGTAATAGATAAATACATGCCCCCTCCAGTAACGATAAATATATGCATCCTCCAGTAATAGATAAATACGTGCCCCCTCCAGTTATGATAAATACTTTCCCCCTCCAGTAATATAAATACATGCCCCCTCCATTAATAGATAAATACATGCCCCCTCCAGTAATAGATAAATATATGCCCCCTCCAGTAATAGATAAATATATGCATCCTCCAGTAATAGATAAATACGTACCCCCTCCAGTAATGATAAATACATGCCCCCTCCAGTAATAGATAGATATATGCCCCCTCCAGTAATAGATAAATATATGCATCCTCCAGTAATAGATAAATACATGCCCCCTCCAGTAACGATAAATATATGCATCCTCCAGTAATAGATAAATACGTACCCCCTCCAGTAATGATAAATACATGCCCCCTCCAGTAATGATAAATACATGCCCCCTCCAATAATAGATAAATATATGCCTCCTCCAGTAATAGATAGATATATGCCCCCTCCAGTAATAGATAAATATTTGCATCCTCCAGTAATAGATAAATACGTACCCCCTCCAGTAATAGATAAATACGTGCTCCCTCCAGTAATGATAAATAATGCCCCCTCCAGTAATGATAGATACATGCCCCTGCAGTAATAGATAAATATATGCCCCCTCCAGTAATAGATAAATATATGCCCCCTCCAGTAATAGATAAATACGTGCTCCCTCCAGTAATGATAAATATATACCCCCTCCAGTAATAGATAAATACGTGCCCCCTCCAGTAATGATAAATACATGCCCCCTCCAGTAATGATAAATATATGCCCCCTCCAGTAATAGATAAATATATGCCCCCTCCAGTAATAGATAAATATATGCCCCCTCCAGTAATAGATAAATACGTGCCCCCTCCAGTAATGATAAATATATGCCCCCTCCAGTAATAGATAAATAAGTGCTCCCTCCAGTAATAGATAAATATATGCCCCCTCCAGTAATAGATAAATACATGCCCCCTCCAGTAATAGATAAATACATGCCCCTCCAGTAATAGATAAATACATGCCCCCTCCAGTAATAATAAATATATGCACCCTCCAGTAATAGATAAATACATGCCCTCTCCAGTAATAGATAAATATATGCCCCCTCCAGTAAGAGATAAATATATGCTCCCTCCAGTAATAGATAAATATATGCCCCCTCCAGTAATAGAGAAATCCCTGCTCCCTCCAGTAATAGATAAATATATGCCCCCTCCAGTAAGAGATAAATATATGCTCCCTTCAGTAATGATAGATAAATACATGCCCCCTGCAGTAATGATAGTTAAATATATGCCCAATCCAGTAAGAGATAATTATATGCCCAATCCAGTAAGAGATAAATACATGTCCCCTCCAGTAAGAGATATATATATGCGGCATTGACATTCATTGTTTGCATCGCGTAATTGCCGTGAACAATTGACCTGTCAATTCTCCCCCCACACGTACAATCTGATTGTATTGTACGCGTGGGGGGGGGGACGCAGTGTAATCCATAGTTCTCTATGAGAGCTATGGATTACTGTAATTGCGGCGCGTATAAAGCGCAATGCGCGGCGAACTGCGCACCGCCATGCGCTGTGTGACGAGACCGTTCTGATCAGCTAGGCTCGGGATGAAGCGGATGCTCGGTATCTGCCTCCAGGCCTTCGACCTGACCATGGGGCACAGGCTTTTCTCGTTAACAAAATTGGTTAATTGCTGCTCTCTCTATAAAGCTCCTGCCCGGCTGCAGGAGAGGGTTTAGCAGGGGAAATGCTGCCGGTTTGTTGGGTTATAGGAGGTGGGGAAGAAGTTTTAGAGTTTGGGTTTTTGCTTCCTTTACAGTTTTATGGTTTTTGTGTCCTGTTCTGTGTTGGGGGGGCTCTGCCTTTGGTTTGTATCCTGTGTGTGTTGGGGGGGCTCTGCCTTTGGTTTGTATCCTGTGTGTGTGTTGAGGGGCTCTGCCTTGGTTTTGATTGTGTTTGGGGGGGGCCCCCCTCCCTTTGGGTTTTGAAAATCCTGTGTTTTGGGGGGGGGGGGGGTTTG